>CAMZMU010000033.1:56622766-56858401 GCA_947311845.1 Poa pratensis | reverse complement strand
TGCTTGTTTTATCCAATTGCTAATGTTTGCATCTACTTTATATCACTTTTATTACTTTTTTGGGACTAACTATTAACAAGATGCCGAGTGCCAGTTCTGTTTCTGCTGTTTTTGTATTCCAGAAAAGCTAGTCTGGAAATATTCTCGGAATTGGACGAAACTTCAGGGGATCCCTATTTTCCAGAACACACCTGAAGGACCAAAGGAGCAAGAAGAGGAGCCAGGAGGGCCCCACACGCCCTAGGGCGCGGCCCCCCGGCGCGCCTAGGGTGGTGTGGGCCCTCGGGGGTTGGTCAGCGCCGCCCTTTCGCCTACTTATTCCCCCGACGCGAAAACCCTAAGTGCCTGAGAATATCCACGAAAAGTTCCAGAGACGCCGCCGTCGTCAACCCTAGCTCGGGAGGGTTCAGAACCTCTTCCCGGCACCCTGCCGGAGAGGGGAATCGTCACCGGAGGCTTCTACATCGCCATGCCTGCCTCCGGAGTGATGCGTGAGTAGTCATCTTGGACTACGGGTCCATAGCAGTAGCTAGATGGTTGTCTCTCCACTTTGTGCCATCATGTTTAGATCTTGTGAGCTGCCTACATGATCAAGATCATATTATTGTAATGCTACATGTTGTGTTTGCTGGGATCCGATGAATATTGAATATTATGTCAAGTTGATTATCAATCTATCTATGTTATTTAAGATCTTGCATGCTTTCCGTTACTCGTAGATGTTTGGCCAAGTAGATGCTTGTAACTCCAAGAGAGAGTATTTATGCTAGATAGTGGGTTCATGTCTCGTTTAACCTGGGACAGTGACAGAAGTTCTAAGGTTGTGGATGTGCTGTTGCCACTAGGGATAACCTAACGATGCTATGTCCACGGATATGTGTTTGTTTACATTACGCACTTTACTTAATGCAATTATCCGTTGCTTGCAACTTAATACCAACGGGGGACTCGGATGACAACCGGCGGTGGATTATTAGTCATAGATGCTGTTGGATAACGGTCTATGTATTATGTCGTAATGCCCAATTAAATATCATAAGTCTCATGTCATATATATGCATTGTCATGCGCTCACTATTTGTCAATTGCCCAGCTGTAATTTGTTCACCAACATGTTAGTTATCTTTTATGGAGAGACACCACTAGTGAACTGTGGACCCCGGTCCATTCTTTTACACTGATTAAACAACCACAAACTGCAAACTGTTCCTTTTTCATTCTCTGCAATTTAATACTCATTTTCCACACCATACGTTTAATCCTTTGTTTTCAGCAAGCCAGTGAGATTGACAACCTCACTGTTTCGTTGGGGCAAAGTAGTTTGATTGTGTTGTGTGCAGATTCCACGTTGGTGATTGTTGCGCCGCGCGGCCACAACAACCTTCTGAAGAGTTGCTGCTCCTACTGGTTCGATAACCTTGGTTTCTTTCTGAGGGAAAACTTGCTGCTGACTGCATCATACCTTCCTCTTGGGGTCTCCCAACGAACGTGTGTGATTCACGTATCAAGCTTTTTTCTGGCGCCGTTGCCGGGGAAATTTCTTCAGAGCTCCTATTCTTCAACAGCTCTTTTTCTGGCGCCGTTGCCGGGGGACAGCAGTCTTCTGCAAGGGGAGTTTCACGCTTCCAATCTCTTTACTTTGTTTTTGTCTTGCTTAGTTTATTTTATTTTATCTTGTTTGCTTTCAATTATCAAAAACACAAAAAATTAGTTACTTGCATCTAGTTTACTTTCAAGTTATTTTCTGTCTGTTTTAATTCTGCTAAAATGAGTACTCCTGAGAACACTAAGTTGTGTGATTTCACTAGCACGAACAACAATGATTTCATATGCACACCTATTGCTCCACTGCTGCTTCAGCAGAATTTTATGAAATTAAACTGCACTTTTAAATCTTGTTATGAAAGAGCAATTTTCTGGTGTTAGTACTGATGATGCTGCTGTTCACCTTAATAACTTGTTGAACTTTGTGAAATGCAAAGCTCAAGGAAGTAGATGGTGATATTATTAAACTGAAACTTTTTCTTTCTCCTTGAGAGGACGTGCTAAAGAATGGTTGCTATCTTTGCCTAGAAATAGTATTGATTCATGGACTAAATGCAAAGATGCTTTTATTGGAAAATATTATCCTCCTGCTAAGATTATTTCTTTGAGAAGTAGCATAATGAATTTTAAGCAATTTGATAATGAACATGTTGCTCAAGCATGGGAGAGAATGAAATCATTGGTTAAAAATTGTCCCACTCGGACTGACTACTTGGATGATCATCCAAACCTTCTATGCAGGATTAAATTTTTCTCGAGGAATTTATTGGATTCGGCCGCTGGAGGTACCTTTATGTCCATCACTTTGGGTGCTGCAACAAAGCTTTTGATGATATGATGATTAATTATTCTGAGTGGCACCGAGAGAGCTCCAACAGGTAAGAAGGTAAATTCTGTTGAGGAAACCTCTTCCTTGAGTGCCAAAATTGATACTATTATGTCTATGCTTGCAAATGGTCAAACACATGTTGATCCAAATAATGTTCCTTTAGCTTCTTTGGTTGCTCAAGAAGAGCATGTTGATGTGAACTTCATTAAAAATAATAATTTCAAAACAATGCTTATAGGAATAATTTTGGTAATAGCAATTATAGGCCCTATCCTTCTAATAGTGGCAATGGTTATGGAAATTCCTATAGTAACTCCTACAACAATAATAAGAGTGTACCCTCGATCTTGAAGTTATGCTTAAGGATTTTATTAGTACACAAACTGCTTTCAATAAAACTGTTGAGGAGAAATTTGGGAAAATTGATGTTTTCCTCTAAAGTTGATAGTCTTGCTCTTGATGTTGACTTGTTGAAACTAAAGAACTGCCTCATGATGTTAAAGAGAGCAAAACTCTCAATGCTATACAAGTTAAAATTGATAACAATGTGAGGATGTTAGCTGAATTGCATGCTAGATGGGAAAGAGAGGATGAAATTGCTAGAAAGAAATATTGCTAGAGTTTATACTATTACTACTTCTGAAAATGCTTCAAACTCAAGTGTTAACAAACCTCCTACCATTAATGGCAAGATATTGGTGTTGGTAATGTTTCCACTTCTATTGCAAAATGTCCTAAATTGCCTGATAACTCTGAAACTGTCCTTGATAAAGATGCTGAAATTTCTAGCAATAAGGAAGATAATAACTCCATTACTTTTGATGATAATGACTTTGATTTTGATGGTTGAATATTTCTGAAGTAATTAAGTTCTTGCAAAAGCTAGCTAGAAGTCCTAATGCTAGTGCTATAAACATGGCTTTTACTAAACATATTACTAATGCTCATACAAGTTAGGGAGAAATTAAACATGAAGTTCTATCCCTAGGAAGTTAGAAGATGGTTGGGAGCCCATCATTAAATGAAATTGAATGACTTTGATTGCAATGCTTTGTGTGACCTTGGTGCTAGTATTTCTGTTATGCTAAAAGATTTTATGATATGCTTGATTTAGCACCTTTGGAAAATTGTTACTTGGATGTTCACCTTGTGATTCTACTATTAAAAAACCTTTGGGAAGAATTGATGATGTTCTTATCATGGTTAACAACAATTATGTCCCGTTGATTTTATTGTCTTGGATATTGATGCAATCCATCATGCCCTATTGTGCTGGGAAGACCTTTTCTTAGACTGTAGGTGCTATTATTGATATGAAAGAAGGGAATATAAAATATCAATTTCCTCTCAAGAAAGGTATGGAACACTTTCTAGGAAGAAGATTAAGCCACCTTATGATTCTATTGTTCGAACAAATTACAATGTTGATGCTTCTTCACTTGGTAATACTTGATGCATGCTTTGTGCCTAGCTAAAAGGCGTTAAAGAAAAGCGCTTATGGGAGGCAACCCATTATTTTTTTCTGCAATTTTTCTTTTATTGAGTCAAGGAGATGTTTACTTCTGTAGCAACTCCTTTGTATCTTTATTTTCTCGCATTGTTGTGCCAGAGAGTAGCTTAATGTTAAGATGATGCTTAATTTTGATTGCTGCGCAGAAACAGATTTTTGCTGTTCACTGTACGAAATTCCTAAATCACCAGATTGTTAATTAAATCTGAAATTTTTGTGCGTAATCTTTATGAATGTCTGAAACTTTCATTAGTTCAGAGTTTCTCGATCTGAGCGTCGTAAGTGCCTCGAAAAAATTCGTCTTTGCGGACTGTTCTGTTTTAGACAGATTATGCCTTTTTATTTTGCATTCTCTTTTTACTAGTGTTGAGTGAAATTCTTTTTTGGGTGGAAGAGCTTCACATAACATCAGTGGCTGTAGCTAATGTTTAAAGTAACAAATCATATTGCGTCTTTATAGAACATGAATTTTGATTATGCACTAACCCTCTAATGAGATCTACTTTGAGTTTGGTGTGACGGAAGTTTTCAAGGGTCAAGAGAGAAGGATGATATAATAGGATCAAGAAGAGTGAAGAGCTTAAGCTTGGGGAGGCTCCCATGGATCTCCCCAGCATATTTCAAGAAGACTCAAGCGTCTAAGCTTGGGGATGCCCAAGGCATCCCCTTCTTCATCGTCAAAATTATCAGGTCATCTCTAGTGAAACTTATTTTAATTCTTTCACATCATATGTGCTTTTCTTGGAGCGTCTGTGTGTTTTATTTTCAGTATTGCATTTTATTTTCAATAAAGCTTGACTGGACCTAGCATTCTTGATTGGGAGAGAGACACGCTCCGCTTTTTCATGAGAATACTCCTATTCTTCACTTATATTTGTTGAGTATTCATATCTAGCGCTGTTCAGCTTTTAGCTCTTGTTTTCATGTATCTCTTGTCAGAGCTATTAGCTTTCTTTTGTAGAAAGTACTCTCTTGCTTCACTTATATTTGTTTGGAGAGTTGATAAAAAATTGATTGGTGTTTGGTTGGTTCAGAAAATGTTGCATGTGGTAATTGGTATAAGAAAAACTTGCTTAATCTTGTAGATCACTAATGGATAACTTGATGCTTGTCAATTGTTTTGAGTTAACAAGTAGATCATGATTAAATTTGTGCATCACATGAGTTAAGCCTATTAGTGAAGAACTACCGTAAAGCTTGTTGAAAATTTGGTTTGCATCGGTGGTATCTCTAAGGTCTAGATATTTTCTAATAACAGGGTTTGGTTAACAAGGAAGACGGTATGAAGTTTATAACGTTTGCAATATGTTTGTCATATAAAACTTGGTGTACGGGTTGATATTCTTGTTTGCTTACATAACCTTGCTAGCCTAAACTCTGTACTGAGAGGAATGCTTCTCGTGCATCCAAATCCTTGAGCCAAAATCCATGCCATTTGTGTCCCCATAACTACCTATATGTGGTATTTCCTTGCATCCAAGTAAATTTTTCATGTGCTACCTTTAAATTTTCAAATGTTATTATTCCCTTTTTGTGTCAATGTTTACTAGCTCATGAGGAATTAGTGTGGTTATTCTTTATTCTATTTGTCGAGTGGACTTTTACCTGGACTAGTGGCATATACATCCGCTTATCCAATTTGCAAAAAGAGCTGGCAACGGGGTGCCAGTCCCAATTAATTACAACTTTAACCAATTAATTCTCTTCACACTTTTGCCCTGATTCATCAGTAAGCAATGACAAACAGTGAAATACCTGAATGTGTGTAAACCAAAGAGAAAGAGGGATGATCTGCCTTGCTGGTAGAAATAACGTCCTTCATGGGAGCCGCTCTTAAAAGTCCGTTTCGACAGGTAGAATACTGTTCTCACCCGCTACCATTCGTTGACAATTAACAAACACCTCTCAAAAATAGATACTCCTCCATGGTATGTGATTGATGGAAGGCACCCGAGGATTCGGTTAGCCATGGCTTGTGTTAGCAAGGTTGGGAGGAGTATCAAATATTTTATGCAATCTCTATATGCTTTCAAAAACTAAAAGCTCTAGCACATGACTTAATCCCTGCTTCCCTCTGCGAAGGGCCTTTCTTTTACTTTTATGTTGAGTCAGTTTTCCTATTCTTTCTGTCTTCCACAAGCAAACATAGTGTCAACTTTGTTACAACATGCGTTATATGCAATGTATTGGACTTGTTATACTACTTTGTGTTGACAATATCCATGAGATAAATATGTTGAAAGTTGAAGCAAATGCTGAAACTAATTCTTCCTTTGTGTTGATTAAATACCTTTTATTAGAACTATTGCTTTATGAGTTAACACTTATGCAAACTGTTTGATGCTTGTCTCGAAAGTACTATTCATGAAAACGTTTAGCTTGTGTGATTCATTGTTTACTCATTATCTATTTGGTAGCAAATTATAGACCATTGACTTGGATCACTTCATTCATTTACATGTGCCTTGCAATATTATATGATCAAGATTATGATAGTAGCATGTCACCTCAAAATTTTTGTTTTTATCGTTTACCTACTCGAGGACGAGTAGGAACTAAGCTTGGGGATGCTGATACGTCTAAACGTATCTATAATTTTTGATGTTCCATGCTTGTTTTATACCAATTGCTAAGTTTTGCATCTACTTTATATCACTTTTATACATTTTTTGGGACTAACTATTAACAAGATGCCGAAGTGCCAGTTCCTGTTTTCTGCTGTTTTTGTATTCCAGAAAAGCTAGTCTGGAATATTCTCGGAATTGGACGAAACTACGGGGTCCCTTTTTACCAGAACACACCTGAGGAGACCGAAGGAGCAACGAGAGGAGCCAGGAGGCCACACGCACCTAGGGCGCGGGCCCCCCCGCGCGCCCTAGGGTGGTGTGGGCCCTCGGGGTCGTCAGCCGCCGCCCTTTCGCCTACTTATTCCCCCGACGCGGAAACCTAAGTGTTGAGCAATATCCACGAAAAGTTCCAGAGACGCCGCCGCGTCACCCTAGCTCGGGAGGGTTCAGAACCTCTTCCCGGCACCCTGCCGGAGAGGGGAATCGTCACCGGAGGCTTCTACATCGCCATGCCTGCCTCCGGAGTGATGTGAGTAGTTCATCCTTGGACTACGGGTCCATAGCAGCAGCTAGATGGTTGTCTCTCCATTTGTGCCATCATGTTTAGATCTTGTGAGCTGCCCTACATGATCAAGATCATATTATTGTAATGCTACATGTTGTGTTTGCTGGGATCGATGAATATTGAATACTATGTCAAGTTGATTATCAATCTAATATGTTATTTAAGATCTTGCATGCTTTCCGTTACTCGTAGATGCTTTGGCCAAGTAGATGCTTGTAACTCCAAGAGAGAGTATTTATGCTAGATAGTGGGTTCATGCCTCCGTTTAATGGGAGAGTGACAGAAGTTCTAAGTGTGGATGTGCTGTTGCCACTAGGGATAACCTAACGATGCTATGTCCACGGTCATATGTGTTTGTTTACATTACGCACTTTACTTAATGCAATTATCCGTTGCTTGCAACTTAATACCAACGGGGGACTTCGGATGACAACCCGGCGGTGGATTATTAGTCATAGAGCTGTTGGATAACGGTCTATGTATTATGTCGTAATGCCCAATTAAAATATCATAGTATCACATGTCATATATGCATTGTCATGCGCTCACTATTTGTCAATTGCCCAGCTGTAATTTTTCACCAACATGTTAGTTATCTTTTATGGAGAGAGACACTAGTGAACTGTGGACCCCGGTCCATTCTTTTACACTGATTAAACAACCACAAACTGCAAACTGTTCCTTTTTCATTCTCTGCAATTTAATACTCATTTTCCACACATACGTTTAATCCTTTGTTTTCAGCAAGCCAGTGAGATTGACAACCTCACTGTTTCGTTGGGGCAAAGTAGTTTGATTGTGTTGTGTGGATTCCACGTTGGTGAATCGGTTTGCGCCGCTGCGAGCACCAACAACCTTCTGAAGAGTTGTGCTCCTACTGGTTCGATAACCTTGGTTTCTTTCTGAGGGAAACTTGCTGCTGAAATGCATCATACCTTCCTCTTGGGGTCTCCCAACGAGCGTGTGATTCACGCCATCAGAAGACAGAGGTAGTCCTGTGGCCACGGGACTAGTGAATAAATTTAACAATTAAAGCTTTAGTCTTATTGCGACATGTTCAAGAACACATCTGAAAGACTGTCTTCTCTTAGTGTGTAGTTTGTTAACAACATAAGTATGATCTTGCTGTGTGCTAAAATACTATAGGTACATGTGTTGTAATGCACAAGACGGTGGTTGACCCCTCAAAAGGAGAACAAATCGAAGATGGAGGCCCATAAATTTAGTACTTATCTGAGTGTAGGGTCATCCGTACTATCAAGAGGGTTGCTTTGGGAAGTCAGGAGAAATCATTGCTGCAACATACACCTTTGAACCCAGGTAATCCACATAAATACAATGGTGAAGAGTTTCCCCGAACGAGTCTATTGGTTCTGGAAACAGCCCGGGAGCACGGTGCTTTTAGCGTGAGATTCCGAATGTGCAAACACCCAAAGTTTCGGACTCAAGGGCAGCTGGAGACTCTGGCACCAATTTATGCGGATATTGACACAGTGTCTAGCGCTTGACGTGAGCCTTGTAGTCAGTTCGGAGATGACGTAGACGTTGGAAAGTTTTCTGTCTGACCGGACTCTTTGTGTCCCTCGTGGACCGAAAATCCGTCCAACGACGACTCCAGGGTAATGTTTCCTACACGGCGAGATTTTGGAGACACTATATAAGTCTTCTTCTACCTTGAGAAGGGTACCACGACAAGAATATCTTCACCCACATCGTTGCAAGCATCACACATTAGATCTCTTTCCATGCACACTCAAACAACCTGTCCTTCTAGGACGGACTTGTTTCTTTGTGTTCGTTGGAACCCTTTACGGTTAGTGGTCATCTTCGGGTTTTGGTAGCCACGGGACTAGGGGAGCTTCCAATAAGTTGTGAATGTGTGCATCGCCTTGTTATTCTTGAGCCTTTGGGAGATTGGGGAATTCGGTGGAGTCCAATTTGGTTGTGGAGTGTGCCTCCTTGTAAAGATTTGGTTGTCGACCTAAAGAGCATCATAGTGACTCGTGCTAATCCACATCGGGTGGAAGCATGAAGGAGATTACGGTGTGCCATTGACGACTATTCGGTATCACTTTGTACGTGACTCTGTAACGTCTAACGGAGACTAGCTTCCTTGTGAAGTAAACTTCAGGATAATTCTTCGCGTCGTTATAGTTATCTCTTAACCTTTCTTTACTTTATCGTCTGCGCTTATCTCGTCAATTATATCTTGCTAGCTTGTATCTTGCTCAACATATCGATTGTTCACCTAGTTGCATATCTAGAGAAGTTATTTTGAGTAAAGCCTAAATTGTGGAAAAGAAAGAAAATTTGTAATTTCCTATTCATCCCCCTATCCCTGTCGACCCTGTGAAATCCGGGTGTGCTGGGCCTGTCCTACGGCCCTCGACACTTGATGCGAATTTCGCTAAGGACCAAGCCTACGGCTTGGAGAGCCTCGTGAGGCGAATTGCCTCGCGAGGGATTTGAGGCAGCAGAGGCCTGCGGAGGCCATATCCACTGCTGCCCCTCTTCAAGGAAATCCCCTGGGGAGAGGTCAACGCCGAATTCTCTACAGGGCGTCCAAGCCCTCGTGGAGATCGCTTCGCTGCAAAGCAACCTCTGCAGAGCGCACATGGGCTCTGCAGCGGCCGCAGAGTGACGCGCGCCCCTGCGCGCGGTGACGACGACGCCGCAGTTGCCATTTTGGTGATTAAAGGGGTCAATAAAGCTGTGCCACCCGCTCCGGACTACAAGGATTTCCTCTTTGGTGATAAGGGGACCGGCCGGCGCTACGCTCCAAGGCCAACGTCACCGTGGGCACCCCCACGTTCCTCTGCGGCCCCAGCTGGCCGTCCTGCATGGACGGTGGGTACTCTGCTACAGGAGTCAGCTTTACGCTCATGGACCGCGTCCATGGACACCGGGCTGCGATGCACCGCGCTCCCTTCTGCGCCACGTGACAGCCCTACCACAGTGCGAGTGCAAGAGGGAGCACGGGGCGCCTATAAAAGGAGGACAAGGTGCACCGTAGCAAGGATCGCATTCTCATTCCAGCATAGCCACTTACGCGCAAGGAAGAAGAAGACCATTGCTTCCCTTCCTTGTGACACCATTGCCAAAGAGAGCCCTCGGCAAGCTCATTGTACTGTAACCTCTACAAGCAGTGCAATACAGACAAGCAGGAGTAGCGGTATTACCTCCACACGAGGGCCGTGAACCTGGGTACGGGCTGGTGTTCATCTCTGTCGTGATGTCCCTCCACTTGCTCGACGAGCACCGTCGCCGTGCAGGTTGAGGGTTGTTTGACCAACGTGTTCAGCCCCTTACACGAACTCTCTTCGTGAGCTTGACCCCTGTTTCGTGGGAGTCATTCTCCGACAATTGGCGCGCCAGGTAGGGGGCTGAGGCGCGTCTTCAACCTTCATCGACCTCTGCCATGGCGGACACTCGCGCAGCTCGCGCCACCCGGCGGGCGTCAGGCAGGGCAACCACCGAGCCCGCTGCCAACACCACCAACCCTCGCGGCCGTCCCCGCGCCAGCCGTGCCACGGGGCGCAACACCGCTGAACCGCGGTGGAGCACCCCGAGGACGACGACGGCCACCACGACGACCGCTTCGACGACGACGTCGACCACGGGCACGGCGAGGACGCTGAGTCCTCGCATCCGTCCCAGCGCCACAGCGCCTCCACTCTTGGGCGTCCAGCGCCCAGCCCAAACACCGCGCTGCTCATGGCCGCGGAACTCTTCCGCTACCGCCCACAGCTGAGGCGCACGACAACTGGCTCGGCCGCCTCAGCACCTCGTCGACATGCGGCGGCACCGCGCGCTGCTCCTGCGGCGTCGCGCTCTCTGGTGCACCACAACTCCGGACGCGCTGGAACCACCGCGCATGGCGCACCTCCGCCGCGCTCCGCCGCCGCCTCCGCCAGGTCCGCCTCCAGCCGCGGCGCACAAGGCCGCATCCCACGCGTCTTCGCCGCGCGATTGTCAAATCGTGCAGCGGACACCCCCAGACGCGCGGGTGGAAATGGAGCGCCAGAAGGACCTCCAGAAGCGCATCGTGGAGGAAATCGGCCAAGCAGGGCGACAGAACCGCCGTGCTCTTCAGGGTGGCATCGCCTCGTACGCCACAGGTTGCGCGGCCTTCACCCGCAACCTGCGTCGCGTCGTCTGGCCACAGAAGTTCAGGCCTGACCTACCCAAGGGCTACGACGGCACGAACAACCCCATCGAGTTCTTGCAGCTCTACACCACCTCCATCCAAGCTGCGGGGGGAGACGACAAGGTCATGGCCAACTGGTTCTCCCACGCTCTCAAGGATTCCGCCTTGTCGTGGCTCCTGAACCTTCCCGAGGACTCCATTGACTCGTGGGAGGAGCTCTGCCAGCAGTTCGTTGCGAACTTCAAGGGCACGTACGAGCGCGCCCTCACCTACAACGACCTGCGAGCTGTGCGCCAGAAGCCTGGCGAGACCCTCCGCAGGTACATCCAGCGCTTCAGCCAAGTCCGCAACAAGATCCCGAACATCCCGGACTCGCACGTCATTGCGGCCTTCAGAGAGGGCGTCACCAACCACAGGATGCTCGAGAAGCTCGGCATCCATGATACCCTCTCCTCCGTGGTGAAGCTCTTCGACATCGCAGACAAATGCGCCAAGGCAGAGAAGGGCTCCTCTTCGTCAAGGTGGGCTCGACAGACGACCCTGTCGAGGGATCCAAGACCCAGAAGAGGCGTGACGAGATAAACGCAAGCCTACCGCAGTCCTGGCAGCTGAACCCGACGCCAAGCATGTTCGCGAGGACTCTCCAGAGGCTGGCGAGAAAAGGTGGACAACCGCCCGTTCTGCATCTACCACAACAGGCGCGGCCATGCGAGAGAACTGCTATGACCTCAAGCACTGAGCAAGAAGCGTGAGCAAGAAGAAGGCAGCGGTGGCCGCGGCAGAGGCCGTGGTTACCGCAAAGGTGGACGCAAGGGCAACTTCCAGAGGCCCAGGGAACTCAGGCGAATGCCGCCGAGAAAAACAACAATCTCCCGACGAAGAGCCTGGAGGCTACCAGGCCCCCAAGGGTGCCATGGCATGCATCCTCGGCGGATCCCAGGCGCCCAAGTCGAACAACCAGTTCAAGCAGTTCGCTCGCGAGCTCAACGCAGCGCTTCCCGGGGTCGAGACGTCCCGCCCCCTCAAGTGGTCCCAGTACACCATCGCCTTCGACGCCAAAGATCACCCCAAGTCTACAAAGACTGTGGGCACCCTCCCGTTGGTGTGCACCCCCACCATCAACAACATCGCCGTCGGCAAGACGCTCATTGATGGGGGTGCAGGCCTAAACGTCATCTCTGTCGAGACCTTCGAGACGCTTCAAGTGCCCTACGAGTGGCTCATGCCCTCCAGGCCCTTCACCGGGGTCACCAGCGGCTCAATCTCGCCTCTGGGGCAAGTGAGGCTCGCGGTCACTTTGGCACGCAGGAGAACTACCGCACCGAGCTAATTGACTTCGACGTCGCGCACATTGGCCTGCCCTACAACGCCATCCTCGGCTACCCCGCCCTCGCGAAGTTCATGGCCGTCACGCACCACGCCTACAACATGGTCAAGATCCCTGGCAGCGGTGGCACCATCACCATACGTGGTCACGTACAGGACGCCACGCGCGCGTCGAGATCGCCTACAAGGCCGCTGCCATGGCATTCCCCGCTGACGAGGACATGGAGCCTCTCGAGAGGCCCAAGAAGAAGAAACAACTGTTCACTCAAGAGCAAGCATCTACAAAGAAGGTGTCGCTGAGCACCAGCGGCTCGGGGGCTGAGGGCTCGGGGGCTAGCGTCACCATAGGCGCTGGCTTGCCTCCCAAATAGGAAAGCGCGCTCGTCGCCTTCCTTCGGGCAAATTCTGACATGTTCGCATGGACTCCGTCAGAAATGTCCGGTGTACCAAGGGAGGTGATCGAGCACCACTTAGCCGTGTGTCCAGACGCACGCCCTGTAAAGCAAAAGCGCGGAAACAAGCCCCCGAGAAGCAAGCGTTCATCATCAAAGAAGTAGAGAAGCTGAAAGCAGCAGACATCATTCGAGAAGTTGCCCACCCCACTTGGCTCTCCAACGGTGTGGTTGTCCCAAAACCCAATGGAGGAGGCCGGCTCTGCATCGACTACACAGACGTGAACAAGGCTGCCCCAAGGATCCATACCCCATGCCAAGGATAGACCAGATTGTGGACTCCACCGCCGGCTGTGATCTCCTCTGTTTCCTGGATGCCTTCTCAGGCTACCACCAGATCAAAATGGCCAAGGAAGACGAGGAGAAAACAGCATTTCTCACCCCTTGTGGTGTGTATTGCTACACTTGCATGCCCTTTGGCCTGAAAAATGCCGGCGCCACCTTCCAGAGGCTCATGAGGATCGCCTTGGGGGCTCAGATGGGAAGAAATGCAGAAGCTTATGTCGACGACATCGTGGTCAAGTCTCGCGAGGGAGACACTCTCTTGAAGGATCTCGAGGAAACCTTCGCCAGCCTGCGCAAGGTGAACATCAAGTTAAACCCCGCCAAGTGCGTCTTCGGGGTGCCTTCAGGCAAGCTCCTCGGGTTCCTCGTGTCCCACCGCGGCATAGAAGCAAACCCTGACAAGATCAAGGCTATAGAAGACATGCAGCCACCTCGCCGCCTCAAGGACATGCAGCGCCTAGCAGGATGCATGGCCAGCTTAGGCCGCTTCATCTCCAAGTTCGGCGAGAGAGCCTTGCCATTTTTCAAGATCATGAAGAAATCCGGCACCTTCAAGTGGACTCCAGAGGCTGACAAAGCATTTGAGGACTTGAAGAAATACTTGGCTAGCTCACCAGTCATGGTAGCCCCCAGGGCAGGCGAGCATCTGAAGCTGTACCTAGCAGCCACTCCACAAACTGCTAGCGCCGTCCTGGTGGTGGAAAGAGAAGAGCCAGTTCTCCCAAGAAAAGCACTGCCACACCAAGTCCAGAACCTCCCGACGAAGGAACAGTCTCTCCAGACCCAGTGCCAGGCCCACAGCCTCAAGTCGAGCCCTCCACGAGCACCCTGCCGAGGCTCCTCCACAGGCAAACCTCGCCAAAACTCCTGAGGAGCCTCTCGAGGGAGCCGACGCTGCACCATCAACGACCCTCGTCGAGCATCCAGTCTACTTCGTCAGTACTGTACTGCGAGATGCTCGCGAGCGGTACCCAGTGCAGCAGAAGCTCCTCCTCGCGCTACTCATCGCCTCCAGGAAGCTGCGCCACTACTTCCAGGGTCACCCCATCACGGTGGTCACGTCCTTCCCCCTGGAGCAGATCCTGCGCAACCCCAACGCTACTGACCGCGTCGCAGGATGGAACATTGAGCTGCAGCCATTCAACTTGCGCTTCGACACCACAAGAGTCATAAAAGGGAGAGCGCTGGCGGATTTCGTCGCCGAGTGGACAGACCCAACTCCTGAAGAGCCTCGCGAAGAAGAAACCGCGTCATCGGGAGATACAATGCCAAGCCACTGGACCATGCACTTCGATGGAGCTTTCGCCTGCCGCAATGGTGGGGCTGGCGTTGTCTTAACCTCACCAAAAGGTGACAAGCTCTACTACGCCATCCAGCTGTGCTTCACAATAGACAAGATCTCCAACAACATCGCCGAGTACGAGGGCCTCCTCGCCGGGCTCAGAGCCGCAATCGCCCTTGGCGTCAAGCACTTACTCATAAAGGGTGATTCCCAGCTCCTGGTTAACTTCTCCAACAAGAGCTACACGCCTAAAGACGACCACATGGCCGCCTACCTTGAAGAGGTCCGCAAGCTCGAGAAGCACTTCAGGGGCATGGAGCTCATGCACATCCCGCGAAAGGAGAACCAAGAGGCAGATGACATCGCCAAGCGAGCATCACGAAGGCAGGCCCAGCCGGCCGGCGTTTTGAAGAGAGACTCTCCAAGGCGTCCATAAAGCAGCCACAAGAAGCAGCAGCCGCAAGCACAGACGAAGTACTCCCACCACCTCCTATAGGTGGGGCACCCAACTGCGGTCCATCCTCAGGGGAGCGTCTGCTGCTGGCTATGGTGCACCAAGAGACAGGCTGGGTTGACGAACTCAAAGACTACCTGCTGAAGGGAGTCCTTCCTGAAGAAGACGCGGAGGCAGAACGAGTGGCTCGACAAGCCAAGTCATACTACATCCTCGAGGGAGACCTGTACCGCAAGCGCCCAAATGGAATTGCACTCAAGTGCGTCCCCCCCGAGGAAGGCCGCATGCTGATCAGAGACATTCACAGTGGAGAGTGTGGCCACCATTCCTCTGCACGCACCCTGGCAGGCAAGGTCTTCAGGAGCGGTTTCTACTGGCCCCAAGTGCTTCAAGATGCCACCACCATCGTCCAGTCTTGCGATGCGTGCCAGTTCCACGCCAAGCAAGTCATCAGCCTGCACTGGGACTCCAAACCATCCCGCTCTCGTGGCCTTTCGCGGTCTGGGGCCTTGACATTCTGGGACCCTTCCCGAGATCACAAGGGGGCTACCGCTTCCTCTTCGTGGCAGTCGACAAGTTCACCAAGTGGGCAGAGGTTGAAGCAGTGCGCAGCATACCGGCCAGGGCGCAGTAAAATTCATCAGAGGCCTGGTCTGCCGCTTTGGTGTGCCTAATCGCATCATCACCGACAATGGCTCACAATTCACCAGCGGCATCTTCAGGGCCTACTGCGAGAGCCTCGGCACCAAGCTCTGCTTCGCCTCGGTGGCTCACCCACAGAGCAACGGCCAAGCCGAGCGAGCAAATGCTGAGGTCCTCAAGGGCCTCAAGACAAGAAGCTTCAATCGCCTGAAGGGCTACGGCAAGGGCTGGATAGACGAACTCCCGTCCGTGCTCTGGTCCATCCGCACGAACCCCACGAAGCCCACTGGTGAGACGCCATTTGCCCTCGTGTATGGAGCTGAAGCAGTCCTCCCCACAGAGATCAAGCATGGATCCGCACGGGTCCTTGCCTTCAACGAGGACGATCAAGCAGACCTCCACAGCGACGACCTGCTACTCCTTGACGGGTTGCCGCCGCCAAGTACCAGCAAGACCTGCGACGCTACCACAGCCGCCACATACGTCCGCGCACTCTCGAGACAGGCGACCTCGTCCTCAGGAGAATCCTCTCCAGGGAAGGTCTCCACAAGCTCTCGCCAATGTGGGAAGGCCCCTACAGGGTCTCCACATCGCCAGGCCTGGCGCGGTACGCCTCGAAACGGAGGACGGCATTCCGGTCAAGAATCCATGGAACATCGCGCATCTACGCAAGTTCTACCCGTGATCATAGTCACGCCAGACATTTTTTGTCTCTAGAGGGAAGCACACAACTTCACCTCCAAGCTTCACAAAAGCTTCTCCTCCCGAGGGCCAGCCCCTCTGAGCTCTCCTGATTACGTGCCGCCGCAGGCCGTGAAGAGTCTCAGCCACTGAATGTGGTCCCCATGCCTCGACATGGAAAACTTTATCTTGGTCACACCAAGTGTAATGAACCAATTCGTTTCTCGATGAAACATTGCGCTGAGGCGCCGCTATGTAATATTTTGGTGGTGAGTTTTACTTTTCATCATCTTAGTTCATTTCGCGCTCATATTCTTCCCCATGCGCACCTCGCGAGCGGGGGCTGAGTACGGTGACTGTGCCTCAAGAGCACCCCAACAGCACCGCAAAATCCAAAGGATCCGAGCTCTAGCACGTGAGCACGCTCTCACGCCTGTTACCTCCCCAAAGAGCTCTGGCCCATGGGCTTGCTCCCAAAACACGCCACCTCACCAAAGGACCTTGGTACTTACTCTCCTCGCGAGATACCATGAGGAAGCCTATAAGCGCGCATGGTGTTTACTACCATGTGCCTGCTTTGGGTCTGCCTCTCTAACCAATACAGGGAACAAGAGTCCTCCCCAAGGTCGAGAAGTCACGCTCCGACCCCTAGAGGGAGCGCACCATCAGGGAAGCCAACGCCCTCTACGAGGCCAAAGTCTCGCCAAGCTAAGTCTAGCGCTCGCGCTCCTCAGAAGTTTTTCTCCCTCTCACGGCACCTGTCGCCCCTCGAGCGGTTTTTTCTCTCTCACACTCCATGGACTGCTTGTGCGTCAAAGGGGAGCCCTCGAGCACCGCGACTCGAGAGCCCTTACCTCTCCAAGCCTTAAACACCCCCCGGCCTTGCCGAGTCACGCTCCGGCATACCGTAGCGGCGGTGTCATAGCGCAAAGAGATGGGTCCTGACGACGTAGAGCGAAGAAAGACATGGAACAGGGATAAAGGACCCTTCGAGGGGCACACACACATGTTTGCATACGATCAAAGTATCTTACAAGCCAGCGTGAATTAAAACAAGTCTTAAAACAAAGATAATTGCGCCAAGCGCATCTTGTTGCAGGAGTGGCCTAGGCAGAGGGTTCACCATCGCCGTCCTCTTCAGCCTTCTCTTCTTCGGCGCCTTCATCCTCCTCAGCGGCCTGCTCCGCCTCAACCCTCTTGAAGCGGTCGACGTAATCGTTGACTTCTTCTCGAACCAAGTTGGAGAGCTCCCAGGCCGATCTCCCTCGATGGGCTCGGTCACTGACTCGAAGTCGAAGCCGGGGTGAAGGCGCTGGAGGTTGGCGAAGACGCGATCGATCGCCACGGTCAAGAGCTTGCGGCACTCCTCATCACAACTCGCCAAGTTCCGCCACAGGGCCCTCGAGCACAGAGAAGAGCTGATCGAAGTAGGCGAGGTATGTGGCGGCGTCAGCGTTCCCATTGACGGGAACAACAGGAGCATCCACTCCTAGCTGCCCCGCGAGAGTGTTCCCCCGGGTCACCAAGGACTTGAACACGCGCTCCCGCTGCTGCGTCAGGACCGCGCCGCCTGCACGCTGTGCTCATCCTCTGCAGCACGCTCCACAGCAGGGCCCGCCTGCGCAGCCAGCTCCCTCATATCAGCCATCAGGGAGGCGAGGTCTTGATCAGCACGTTCACGAGCCTCTTCCGCGCGGCGACGACCGTCCCTGGCGCGCCTCACCGGGAGTTCAGGTTGGCGTTCTGGTGCTCCAGTTGAACAATGCGGGCATTGTCCCGCGCGTTTCTTCTTGAAGCGGTCCTTCTGCTTCCTGAGCTTCCCGGCATATTCTTCGGCGACGGCGGAGCGATATTCTTCTTGCTTGGCGGCGGCATCCTTCTCAGCCTCTTCCTTCCTCGCGGCAAGCTTTCGTTTGGACTTCTCTACAAGCTTTTTGTGCTGGCCACCTCCTCGTCATGCTTGCCTATGGCCTCGGCCAGTTTGCCCTCCCGCGCCTCCAGATCCGCGCGCTGCGTGGACAGCTCCTTGTCAGCCTGCAGTTGCTGCTTCGCGTTTGAGCACCTCCGCTTCGCGCGCCAGCCAGACTTGCTCACGGGCATCCAAGGACACGCGGTGTTGGTCCAAAGACTTCCGCGTAGCCTCCGACTCCGCAGCAAATTTCCCCTCGCGGTCGGCAAGCTCTTGGCGCTGAGCGGCTAGCGTGGTCTCGAGGGTCGCGCGCTCTGAGGCAGCGGCTTGGCGCTCCGCCGCGGCCGCCTCGCGATCTGCTGCAGCGGCCTGGCGCTCTGACTGGAGTGGCTCCAGGGTCTCTTGAGCCTCGCGAACCGCGCTCTCGCGGACCTCCTTGGCGAAGCGCAGCGCCTCCTCTCGCTGCGCCTGCATGGCCTCGTTGTCGTGGCGGCGTTGCTCCACGACCTCGAAGAAGCGGGTCCACGCCCTCTCAAGTTCGTCGTACTCTCTGGCGAGCTCGGCCTCCTCGAGAGCGAGTTGGGCCTCCAGCCCATCCAGTGCACCCCTCGCCAGGCGGAAGGTAGAGCTGCGGCGAGCGCCGCTCCAGCTCGTGCCACCCAGGACCAGAGCCCGGGAACTCCCACGAGACATGGAGGCTCCCTCGTGCGCACTAGTTTCGAGGGTGGGAACCTCCAAGCTTGGGCCCGCGTCAACCTCGGCCTGGGGGCTGTGCGAGCCCTCTCCGCCATTGGGGCCATGGGCTCCAGCACCGTCGTCTTCAACCGGCGCCTCCTCTCGAGCTTCAGGGGCAGGGGAAGATTGCCCAGCCACCGTGGGATCTGCCGCCGCCGAGCCCGCTGCGACCCCAGAAGAAGCCGCCGCCCCCTCAGCATCTGCGATAAGTGGGGGCGGCGGAGGGACATTTTCCTCCATCGCGGCGTCAGTGCCTTGGGGCGGCGGAGTAATGCTCTCCCCATCTCAACGTCAGCGCCTCCTTCGCCGGCGAGCCGCTCCCCGTTTTCTCCGCGGCGACCTCCTCTTGCCGCTCGGGTGGAGTGACGGGACGACGTGGTGTCGGTGTGTCCGCACCACCGCCTCCTCCTCGGGGCGCGCCTCCGCGGTAGAAGACGAGGTAGCTGCTCCGGCCAGAGGCGTAACCACCACATGCCTTGCATCTCCTCTGGAGGAGCAGGTTTCGAAGAGCTCGCCTCCCTGCGAGGGATTCGCCCTCCACAGGTGGCGCCCAGATCCTGTCAGATGCGGCGGGTGACTCCGAGGCCCAGTCCTCTTCCACCAGGGCGCCGCGTCCTCTTTCTTCTCCTCCCCAGCCAGGCCCTGAGGGGTGAACTCCGGCATCAGCTCCAGGATCGCGAGGCGCTTCTTCGGGGTAATCTGATGGAGTGGCTTCGCGAGCTCACTGCGCGGCACAGGAACCTCCGGGGCGGTGAAGAGGATGCCCATTATGGAAGCTACGACTTCAGGAAGGTGGGAGCTGCAGTGCAGCCGCATTGCGTCGCCGGGCCTGAATACATCCACATCGGCTTTGTGTGCTTTGGAGAGGGGCGATACGGCGCCTCACGAAGTCTTCAGCAACCATCTGCCCCGTGAGGCCAGCGTCGCGGACGAGCTTCATGCGTGCGACCAAGTCCGCAATCTTCGGGCTCTGAAGGGTCGCACTCGACCAATTCGAGTTCTTCAGGGGCGGCGCCTCAGGGACGTCGAAGAAGGAATTCGCGTCTTGGCGTCCACGAGGAACCACCGCTGGCGGAAATCGTCCACCTTCTTCGTCACCCGTGTGACGGGTTTGTCGCCGTCCCAGGACATGGGGATGTAGATACCTCCCATCCCATCCGCGATGCGGAAGGACACACAACCAGACCACTCGCCAGGCGCCGTGGAGCGGAGCGCATAGAAGCTCCGGAAGAAGGCCACGGAAGGCATCACCCCCAAATACGCCTCGCAAAGATATGCGAAGATGGCGAGGATCAAGATGGAGTTGGGGTGCAGATGCAGGAGTTGGATCTGATAGAAGGCCAGGACCTCCTCCAGGAAAGGAGAAAACGGCGGCACCAAACCAGCGAAGATGGTCGGGAAGAAGATGGGATATAGCCCCGCCGCGAGCTTGCCGAATCGCGCCGCCTTGAGAACGGTGGCGCCGTGCTCGTTGTCTTGCCTGCGGCCATCAGCCGGATCTTGTCCAGCGCCTCAGCAGTGTGGATGCGAGTCCCCACCAGCGCCGGCGCGAGCTCATCCTCCTGCTGCGCCTCGGCCGGTACATTCGCCATTGCCGCCTTGCCCTTCTTGGGACCCATGGTCGAAGAGAGAAGGGCGGCGGAGCTCGGTGAAGGAGGAGGTGCGTCGGAGACACAGGAGCGCAGGCGTCAAGAGCAAGGAGACGGGCGCGCAAATGATACAGTAACTGCTGCCTGAACCGGCGCTGCAGGCTTTATTCCCTCAGAGCAGTTACCGAGACGTGGTGGGACCCCCACTACGCCCATCATCTCCGAGGAGAATGTGTCGTCGCGGCGTAACTGCCCTGCACGTGTCTCAGGCCGGCCGGACACTTTGGGCCCATGACGATTCGCCTGCGTCCATTGGACTACATCGTGCCCATCATGGGCCCGGGGGCTACTATCGGCCCAGTGAAATCCAGGGTGTGCTGGGCCTGTCCTATACGGCCCTCGACACTTGATGGCGAATTTTCGCTAAGGACCAAGCCTACGGCTTGGAGAGCCTCGTGAGGCGAATTGCCTCGCGAGGGGATTTGAGGCAGCAGAGGCCTGCGGAGGCCATATCCACTGCTGCCCCCTCTTCAAGGAAATCTCCCCTGGGGAGAGGTCAACGCCGAATTCTCTACAGGGCGTCCAAGCCCTCGTGGAGATCGCTTCGCTGCAAAGCAACCTCTGCAAGCGCACATGGGCTCTGCAGCGGCCGCAGAGTGACGCGCGCCCCTGCGCGCGGTGACGACGACGCCGCAGTTGCCATTTTGGTGATTAAAGGGGTCAATAAAGCTGTGCCACCCGCTCCGGACTACAAGGATTTCCTCTTTTGTGATAAGGGGACGGCCGGCGCTACGCTCCAAGGCCAACGTCACCGTGGGCACCCCCACGTTCCTCTGCGGCCCCAGCTGGCCGTCCTGCATGGACGGTGGGTACTCTGCTACAGGAGTCAGCTTTACGCTCATGGACCGCGTCCATGGACATCCGGGCTGCGATGCACCGTGCTCCACCTACTGCGCCACGTGACAGCCCTACCACAGTGCGAGTGCAAGGAGGGAGCACGGGGCGCCTATAAAAGGAGGACAAGGTGCACCGTAGCAAAGGATCGCATTCTCATTCCAGCATAGCCACTTACGCGCAAGGAAGAAGAAGACCATTGTTTCCCTTCCTTGTGCACACCATTACCAAAAGAGAGCCCTCGGCAAGCTCATTGTACTGTAACCTCTACAAGCAGTGCAATACAGACAAGCAGGAGTAGCGGTATTACCTCCACACGAGGGCCGTGAACCTGGGTACGGGCTGGTGTTCATCTCTGTCGTGATGTCCCTCCGCTTGCTCGACGAGCACCGTCGCGTGCAGGTTGAGGGTTGTTTGACCAACGTGTTCAGCCCCTTACACGAACTCTCTTCGTGAGCTTGACTACCCTGTTTCGTGGTGTCATTCTCCGACAATCCCTAGTCAAACTACCCGGTCCGTCAACATCTTTATCCATGAAAATAAAAGTTGTGCCCTCCCGCATTTCATTTCGTTAATTTGTCTGACTTTGCAGAGCATCAGCAATTATACTTCCACTTTCTGAGGTTGTTGTACATCCGAGCAGCGCTGACCTTATGGCCACAGAAAAGGAGAACCCCGGTGGTAATCTCTTGCAAGTGCTTCTCTTTGATTACCCTTCCACCATCGAGCCCCTTACTAACTAGTTGAACCATCCTAGTGAAGATGAAGGTGGATATAACATGTGATCATTGAACTGGGTTGGATTTAGCCTTTTGCCTTGCAGAGGTACTTATCAGGTGCCAATATGTATTGAAGCGGCTTCTCAATCAGCACTGACGGAGTCGAAAGATCCTAAAAGATAGCCATTGTAAGCATGCATCATGAGGGGAGAAATCAAAAAAATTGTGTATGAACTATGAACTTTCGTGCATGCTTCCATGTACAAATGCAACATTGGTAAAAGGATTTCCTCGTATCAACGATTGCGCTTATATACGGGCTGCACAACAATGAAACTTTTGCACCATACTACCATGAAACAGCTATACATGAGTATAAACACTGATCATAAGCATAAACATTGAACGTGCATGATCTTGAGTGCATGCTATAATGTACGAGTGGGGTTTAACTACCACAATTTTACACATACACGAACTGCATAGCAATGAAGCGCCAAAATTCTTTAAATAGTCATGGATGGCTTTTCATACTAGCACACATTGGCGGACCTAGCGCCTCTGCCCGGGCTTCCGGCCGGCCTGCTAGTGTAATTTGATAGTCATTCAACAAATAATTAGCATCACTAGTGTTTGGATCAAGTGTTTGCCCGGGCTTCAAATTTTTACTGGGTTCGCTACTACTAGCACATAAGCATCGATCCAACACAAAACATCAACATCATCAGTGTCAACAAGCATATATAACATACCATACTAACAAGCCGACATATGGTTTACCACAACTTCACACAACTCACATCTACCAAATGATCACAGATCTATACGACAAGAGCAAGGGTTGTATGTTACTTACAAGCATGGAAGCGGCGGGGGAGGAAGAAGACATCTTGGAGAAGAGGAGGAAGAGGGTTTGCCCCGACGACCACCGCCGACAAGAGGAGAGGATGCCGCCCTAACCTGTTCATCGGTGAAGAAGCCTGCCAGGCCGGAGAGCTCAAAGAGGGGAGGGGAGGAATGGTGGCGGGAGTATCGGCGGTAAGCCAAAGGGGCTGAATTATGAGGGGCAAAATAGCGGGCGGTGACCAAATATCTCCTGCCGTATTTTCGTGTACGCGCGAGCTCGTGCCACGTCCCCCAACTCTGCATGAGAAAGCTTGCGAAAAGGGTGCCTCTGAAGAAATGACCGATTTGGCTGTTTCTTCAGGACTTGCGTGAGGGGTACGTTAAGTATCGTCCGGGCTAAAATTACGGAGCGGGTCAGATAACCAAACGACCAATTTTTACATTCCAGAGCCAGCTGGGAGGGCTAGTGAGCAACCAAACACGCTTAAGTGTGTACAAGGGAGGCTTCACGTTTAGTTTTTTGGTCGTAGTAGTGCAGCCCAATAAAATGTACAAATTTGTTTTAAATAAATTCAAGTGTATTTTTTCAAGTGTTATTTATTTCTCAAGTTAGTTTTAATCGTGGACTTTTTTGGGTTGCGACATCAAACCATCTCACACATGTGTCGTACATGTGAACATTGTCCGTACCTCGTGCACGCTTCTTTTCCGAATTAGATAGCTTTATAGATTAATTGACAGAATTACAATCACTCTCTAGAGTGTCAGCAAGAAAAGCTGGGTTATAATTGATCCACATGCATGATGCATCTTCTCACAAGCATCGTCTCCTATCCCTGCTAGCTTGCTTAGCACGCAGATGAGCAGCATGGTCTGCCTCTCGCCCCACAAAAGAAATGCTATATAGCTAGCTAAAACTCTCTTAATTTCCCTAACCTCAAGACATGATATCTGATGTATTGTTGGTCTCGTCATTGCACAGGTCCACCGCTAATTTGGAGTCACTTTCTGTAATCACATGTTGGTAGAGAGTGGATTTTTCAGGCCGAGCTACATGGCCGACGTTTTTTGAAAACTTGAAAGCAACATTTTAAATTTTCTAAAAATTGTGAAAAATTCCTGGGTGAAGGTATTTTCGGGATCTACAATCATGCAAAATTTCAGCTCCAAATTCGTATTTTTTGGCTGCACAAAAAAGACAAATCAGTGGTAATTTCAAAATTTTGAAATTGTGCATTGTTCACCACCCAGAACCATCCGTTTGTCTTTTTTGTACAGCCCAAAATGTAACGAATTGTGAGTTGAAAATTTGCACGATTGTAGATCTCGACAATATCCACATCCGGGATTTTTTTCACTATTTTTGAAAAATTTAAAATGTTGATTTTGAATTTTTATAAAAACGGTCACCATATAGCCCGGGCTCCAAAATAGGTTTTCGCATGTTGGTATCCCCGCTCCAAAGCAGCCCTTACACCTTCACAGATCGCCCATGCCTCACAGTTCATTAGCAGCAGCATCATGCCATAGTGCTTGGGCCCTGATCATTGCTCCCTTATGGTCTCGTACAATTAGACATGTGCCTCCTGCCATCACCTCAGGGAAGAAACTGGCATTTGTATTTATCTTGATGCACCCATCATCCGGTCACACTTTTTCAACCCCATGAAATTTGTTTTTTAGCCGTGAACATTGATTAGAACATAGCAAAAAATTGAGCCTATCAACATTTTTAAAATATGTGAATGCACTTTTAAAAAGAGAAAATTGCTTATGTACCACTGACGAACGTGGCAATGGCTCATTTACCATCAAGCAAAGCACCAATGCTCAAACACAACCAATTTATAGTGCGTATATGCCATTGCCGTTAGTTAGTCCTCACAATGTATCCGTTTTACTGTCAATTTTTTTTTCAAAATTTCCCATTCTTACCCTCAGTTTAGAATAGAAAAGGAAATAGAGGAAAAAAAGAATAGAAAATAAATAAATAGGAAACCGCTTTCGTTAGGGAGACCTAACGCGCACTCGGCTAGGTCGCTCCGTAGCTGCGCGCGCGTCACCTCTTTTCTTCCCCGTGTGTTGCTCTTGTGTCTGAGTACGTAGCTAGCGGCACCATGTCAACAAAAAAACTAGCTGCATCGTTGTTGCTGTTTTGCAAGCATGCGAGGTTGAACATACATGCTCCATTTACACGTACACGGCTAGCTGCCGGCTTGTTGTTCAGACCGATCGTTTGCTGCGGTGTACGTTCGTTCACCACGTCGCCATCCGGTTTAAAAAATATTCCTCAAACCACTTTTTTATTGTTGCAGACAGATGTTTTTTGTTGTAATCGTTTATGATTTTTGTTAAAATGGTTGGTGATTTTTGTAGCAAAGCAATTTGCAGCAAACAAAATTGTTGTCTAACCACAATTTTGTTGTTGTTGCAATCGTTTGAAATCTCGGGTAGTATTATGTATCGCTCCTCTGTATGTGTATTATCGCTCGTCTAAAACTAAACGAAGGACGTTGAAATTAGAAGAAACAAACGTTAGGGGGGTATTTTATAAAATCTAACGGCAATCCTGACGGAATGACTAACGTGCAACATTGTCGCAACTTATTGACCAAAAGTTAGCATTTTTAAGTTGGTTACTCTATAATTTATTCAGAGACTTGCTTGAGTGAACAACCAAATTCTAGGTTGCGTTCTGGATGTTGTGAACTTGCTACTGATTGTGTATGATTGGAAATGGTGTTCGTTACATGGTTCTAGATTATGTGAACTTAGTAATGTTTGTGTTATTCTATTGCTGGAACATACATATGCTTGCATTGTTATATATTTCCACTTGTTTTGCTGACCTGCTGAAAAATAGAGGCGAAATTCTGTCTTTTTGTATTACCAATTGTTGCTTATTTGCCACTGAGGGCAAAACGGTCATTTTGGCCTCTTTCCGGAATGAGGTAACGCTAGATTAACACGAGTGGCAAATAAGCAATAAAATTCGTTTGTGTTGGTATATGAGAACTGGCGCTTTGTTGGATGGCAAATGAGCCATTGTTGAGTTTGTCAATGGTACAGAAGTCATTAGCTCTTAAAAAAAACATGTGAACATTTTTTGAAGCCCGTGGGATATCGGTGACCGATTTTTTAACACCATGAACATTTTTCCTGAACCGCACAAACACTTATTTGGGACCACTAGTAGCCTTGCATGTGCACGCACGTCTCAATTAAATTTTGTGAAGACATCATTCTTTCTATATTACGAAGTAGTAACACTACTATAGTATGATGAATTATCGTTGAATTTACAAAAAATAGTCAGCGAGCAACATCCGACAAGATCACTCATACATGTTTAATACCTTGAAATTAGTCAGCGAGCAACATCCGGCAAGATCACTCATACATGTTCAATTTCTCATTCACAAAATGAAGCATGTCGAACTTGCAAACGGGAAATGTGTGTGTTCAAAAGAGACAGACAAAATGGAAAAGTTTCAAGGGAATCAAAAGTTCTGTTATATAAAAAATGTAAAATATACTCCCATTTAACTAACCACATGTGGATATAAAAATGAAAATATTCCATGCGGAATAATAAAACAGAGTACATACAGATGAAATATATGATCAATGGAAGAAGAATTAATAACTCATATTTATTCTTGAAGGTCGTGGGGAGGGATGGCGGCCTTGCTGCAAGGGTCACAAGGGTGCGAGACAATAAATCGGGAAGGATAAGATCATAAGAGGAATTGACGCCTGAAATCGGGGCTCGATCTTATTTGGACGCGTGAATTCAGGGCGAGGGAACGGCACACGGAGGACGATTTGGCTTTGGCGGATGCGGCCGAGTTTTCGTCCGCTCTTGTAAATTGCTAAATGTACACAGCTGAAGGTTATTTCTTTATGTGGACGCCTAGATATGATTAGGTGGGCCTAATCGTGAGGTGGTATTTGGTTTTGATTGTCCTGTGTATGTGTTTCTGGGTGGCTTTAGGGAATAATATGTTTGCTCTTTTAGTAGTAGTAGAGAAGAGTGAGCAATTTTTTCACAACATGAACGTTTGAAAAAAAGAGGTAATGTAAAAATAGTAAATAAAAGAATAATAAAATAAATCATTTTAATATGTATGCAAAAATATTCATGTAGTAAGGAAACTACATGCATATAAAGTTAAGAAGGAGAAAATAAATTAGAAAGTAAAGGATAAAAATAAAAAGAATATAATACAAATAAAAAGGAAATATAAATAAAATAAAAGTAAGAAAAAAGTGTACAAAAGCAAGAGAAAACCCGAAGCAAAACTGATTTTTTAGGGGAACAACGAAACTCCTACTGAGTAATGAAAGAAAAACTATAGTCGCTGGCTAGACAAGAGAGGTAGCGGAATAAACGGGCCAGGCTTATACCGAGCGCGTGGTGCACGTGGTGCACATCGTACACGCGACGAGAAATAGGATTTGCCAAACGTCCATAGCCTTGTATCGGTAATTCTTATATATCGCCTGTTAGCGGAATAGAATGCTTCAGGCGCCTGAAGGAGTTCGGTGATGGGCTGACCCATTTGGCAGATTTTTCAGTTTTTCCTTTCTTTCCTTCTTTCTAATATGTTTTCTTTTTTCTTTTATGTTTTCTTTCTATTTTCTTCTTCTTTTTCTTTTCTGCTTTTTGAACTTTTTATGATTTCCGGAATTGATCTATTTTAAAACATGTTCAAATTCAAAGTTCAAATGTGAAAAATGTTCAAATTTAAGTACATTTAGATTTTTCATTTTATTTAATACTCCCTCTGTTCCATAATCTAAGATGTTTTAGGTGTTACACATGATGTCTAGATTCATACTAAAAAAATGGACACATGCACTTAAACATGTCTAAATACATGTGTGTGCACGTGCATGTGGAAAAAGACTAAAACATCTTATATTGTGGAACGGAGGGGTAGATAATAAGTTTTTAAGAACACAAAAAATAACAGTACCTTCTCTAATGGGCCGTGTTAAAGCGGCAAAGCGGCCCATGAAGCATTGATCAGGGTATAATAGAGGGATATGATGATTCTACATGTTTTCATTGGAAGGAAATATTGAGTCTAATTGATGATTATTATCAGGTGAATTTAATCCTAGCTAAAAATAATACTTTGATATATGAGAATTATATACTACCTAAATCATTGTATTATTATTTGATTAGATTTGGTATCCGTCGAAATGGCGCCAGCGGGAGGAGAGGGAGGACGGCGACCAGCGGACACACGAGGACGGCGACCACAAGATGCAAGAAATTGGCTGAGCTAATTCATCTACGTACATGTGTTAATCTCATATGCATGCAAGTGGGACCCAGCCATGTGCCTTCACGTATTGCCTCCAAGAAATCATATGCATGCCAGTGGGACCCAGCCATGTGCCTCACGTATTGCCTCCAAGAAGTCAAAGAATGTGTGCTAGCTCTGCCATGCATGTACGCATGCATTTGGTGCATGCATGCTACCAAGAATCGATGCATGGCAGTGGCCTGCTCGTTTGTCTACATGGATGCATGCACGTTGAATATATTGAGCATGTATGTGCGGCTGCACATGTGCACGCATAGCGCCAAGGAGCTGGTTGCTAACGTTGGGCCGCGCATCTCTTCGACGCCAGGACTTCGAGGCCCACACAAATAAAAGGTCCAGTTGCCGACTGGGATACAACTTGCTACGAGCGATGGCGGCGTCTCAGCTGTTAATAAATAGCCATCAGATTTATTGTAATAGGTTAGACTACGATAAAACATAAACCCTAGAACCTCTAGATTGGATCGCTGCTAAGCATTCATCTCGAAGTATTGTTACTGCTTGCAAATTCTGCGTGTTATCTGCTGTTCCATTGGGAATAAGGAGGTACAGGACCACTTGTAGTCGGTGGCTACTTGTGCAAGATTGTGGAGTTGAGAATATCCATAGGGTTGCAAGCTATGCATTGGCAATAGGGATCGGCCGGGAGAGTTTTCAGTGTAGCACTAGTTATCTATCAAGTTATCGTGAGAGTTCATCGAGAAGATCGGGCCACCCCATATCATCTTGGTATCAGATTTCCAGCGTTTACTCGGTGAGCATCTACAAATCCATCCCCGTAGTTTAGATTTTTTTTTTGTCCTATACAGAAAAAGCCCCACAAAAATATTTGCCATAGCCTAGATACGTCGGTTCATCTCGTTTAGTTGCTGATCGGGTCTTTTTGCGTTGCCTTTTTCTTCTGATCTGAGTCGTAGTTGTGTCTAGGTTATTGTTTTCCAGCGTTAGTTTTGTTTTTCCCGTCGGAATCCATCTCAGTTTCGTTTTTGTCTCCGTTCCGATCTGAGTAAGAGTCCTGGCCAGTTTCGTTTCGTGGCCCTCGTGGATTCTCTGTTTCGTTAGCTGTTTGTTTAGGCAACCACTAATTACTAGCACGTGGAGTCCAAATAGAAGAGGAAGTTAAAAAAAAAATCGCTGTGTCACAAATTGCTGGTGTTGCTGCTCCGCACGTACTCCAACCAGCAAAGGGAAAAGGAAAGAGAAGATTGGATCGATTTGGCCTCCTGCTGCTCCGATTTTTGTGCCACAGTCAACAATACTAATTCCTTTGAGTTGTCAGTTCGTGTCTAATTTAGTTCCTTTAGGTGTTTTCCCTTTCCGAGTCTTTCCGTTTGATAAACTTAGGTAAAAGCCTGTCTATCTTTTGCGTGTAGAACTGTCCAACGAGACTAGTAATATTTTGCTCAAGGGCTGCTCCCACATAGGTTGGAAAGTGCATTATTTTGGCAGTCTAATTTATTTGCTCCCGTGACATAGTTGTGTGGCCTGGTTAAAAGAGAAAAGAGTATATACAAAAAAAAAGGAGAGGAAAAAAAAAAGAGTTCGGAAATACTGTAGCTACAGTACCGCGAAAAATAAAGGGGCGGAAATTATTGTGATCTTAGTTCTATTTGGAGCTACTGCCTTGCACTAAATAGTTTTGAGCAATCTTGTGCCCTTATTATTGAGCTTTTGCTAGCGTCTCTCCTGTGCATTGCAACACGAGCATTACTCCGACATATATCATTCTTAGCTCATTTTCAGAGTTGCAATTGCCCCCATTTATCTCCACCGTGTGCGTTTCCGAGTGTTTCTGTGTCATACGATCAGCACTAGACTTTGTGAATCGGTGTTGTTAGGATTCCCAACCAAGCCCCACCAAATACCCTGTTTGTCTTGTGACACTTGATATCCCGGTTATTCTCTTCTCACACTTGGTACACTTTTCATTGATCCTTGTTGGTAAGTACATCCTATTCACTTTGGAACGGTGAGATACCTTTTCTTTGCTGGTTCGAGTGAGTTGTGAGACTTACACCATATACATACTGCCATATATTTATATATACTAACAATGGTTGATCCTTTCATGGAGAAGCCATTACCATCTTATTCTTGTTGCAGTGATACATTTTGGGAGGAGAATTCTAGTGGGATACCTGCCTCAGATTTGTTCCACTTCATCGCAGACATCAAAAGTTGTCCTGCTGTCATTACTCTTGATAAGGGTACTCGGTACAATTTTGTTAGTCTTGATGTTGTTGAGAAATTGCAATTGGAAACATATCAGTTAGCTCCATATTTGTTACTTACTAATGATGATAAAATTAGAATTACTCTACGTACTCTTGTTCCATTAACCATTAATGGTCATACGGAGCAAATTCATTGTAGTGTGATTCCCAAAGCTTTTACATGTTGTCATCTTTTGTTAAGTGCACCATTGTCCAACAAATTTCGGTTCAATTTGGAGAGATATTATCCTGATATACTATTTCTTTGGAATCATAAGTGGCATAAAAGAAGCCATGCATCACTTGAAAACATTCAGGAGGTTCTTTCTACTAATGTAATCATGTCTACTCCTAGTGTTGTTTCTTGTAATGTGCAGGTCGCTTTTGAAGAAAGGGAGCCTATAGTACAACCTGCACCACCACCAACACATGCATTGGAGGAGCCTACTATTGTTTCTTGTGATATGCAGGTTACTCTTGAAGAAAGGGAGCCCTCACTAGTACAACCTGCATCACCACTTGAGATAGATGAATCAGTACCTACTACTTCTGAGGAGGATGTCATTGATATTGGTGCTGATTTGGAGCTGCAACATGCAAATTCGAAATTTTGTGAGCCTACTACTTTCATACATGATAATTCAGATTTGCATGATACACATATTAAAGAACCATGTGCTGATTTAACAACTACAAATTTTGAGCATGTGGTAATGATTACACATAAAGAAGTGCTTGCTAAAATACCACCTGTTAATGTTGTGTCTTCTATCATGTTAGATGAACCAATTTCTGTGCAATGTGCTATGAATAGGATTTCTGAAATTTCATATGTTAATTCTAGCACCTATGTTCCTGGTTTCACTTTTCATCTAGTTGGTGACTATAACATGAATGAAATTTTTATGGTGGATCACATATGTATTACTTGTGATAGCATTACTGAATTGAACATTGTGTTACCTCGGTTGGATTGTTTACAATTTGCTAAATCTGAACATGATTTTACACATATGTTTGATTTGCAACAAAATTTGATGAATACATATGCTACTGATTTGGACTTCACTTATATTTGCAAATTGAGTTGCATCTTACATAATGGGAATAATGAACGTGATCATATCATTGAGTGTCCTATTTTTGGGTCATTACACTGTTCTAAATTTCAGAGTAGTGCAGTTGAAGCATCATATCCAATATATACTGATTTACATTGTTTGGATTGTTTTGACCTTGCTACCATGAAATTTGATCATCGATCTTCTGTGAGAACACTAGATTTGGTACTAAACAATAAGAATTTATATATATTTGTTTCTCCTTATGATCATGATTATATGAGCTTCACTTATACCTGCAATTCTGATTGCCATTTGCCGAGATCGTGTTTGTTTGCATGTGACAATTATGTGTTATATACTTACAATTTTCGTTGCTATTTGTCATGTGAAAATACTTATCATGTCCACAAAAATTATGCACACTGTTATATATACATATACTCTGCGTACATGTTGTTCTTTTTGTTTCTTCTGCATTCAGCTTACCACAAGCCGAGGACGGCTTGTCATGAAGAAAGGGAGGATGATCAGGGTATAATAGAGGGATATGATGATTCTACATGTTTTCATTGGAAGGAAATATTGACTCTAATTGATGATTATTATCAGGTGAATTTAATCCTAGCTAAAAATAATACTTTGATATATGAGAATTATATACTACCTAAATCATTGTATTATTATTTGATTAGATTTGGTATCCGTCGAAATGGCGCCAGCGGGAGGAGAGGGAGGACGGCGACCAGCGGACACACGAGGACGGCGACCACAAGATGCAAGAAATTGGCTGAGCTAATTCATCTACGTACATGTGTTAATCTCATATGCATGCAAGTGGGACCCAGCCATGTGCCTTCACGTATTGCCTCCAAGAAATCATATGCATGCCAGTGGGACCCAGCCATGTGCCTCACGTATTGCCTCCAAGAAGTCAAAGAATGTGTGCTAGCTCTGCCATGCATGTACGCATGCATTTGGTGCATGCATGCTACCAAGAATCGATGCATGGCAGTGGCCTGCTCGTTTGTCTACATGGATGCATGCACGTTGAATATATTGAGCATGTATGTGCGGCTGCACATGTGCACGCATAGCGCCAAGGAGCTGGTTGCTAACGTTGGGCCGCGCATCTCTTCGACGCCAGGACTTCGAGGCCCACACAAATAAAAGGTCCAGTTGCCGACTGGGATACAACTTGCTACGAGCGATGGCGGCGTCTCAGCTGTTAATAAATAGCCATCAGATTTATTGTAATAGGTTAGACTACGATAAAACATAAACCCTAGAACCTCTAGATTGGATCGCTGCTAAGCATTCATCTCGAAGTATTGTTACTGCTTGCAAATTCTGCGTGTTATCTGCTGTTCCATTGGGAATAAGGAGGTACAGGACCACTTGTAGTCGGTGGCTACTTGTGCAAGATTGTGGAGTTGAGAATATCCATAGGGTTGCAAGCTATTGCATTGGCAATAGGGATCGGCCGGGAGAGTTTTCAGTGTCACAATATTTACCCAATTCGAGTTATCAAGTGTGCTCATTGAGAAGATCGGGAACCCCCTTATCAAGCATTGAAGCGATATATAGAAGCCGCGGGCCTACGATTATATCAGGCTGGGCAAAGATGCGGAAATTGCTTTGTTTAAGCCCAGGGCTTCTCTGGGAAAAACTTAAGCCTAGGACCTCTCTCTCCGCCGCACCATTAGGCCTTGTTTACCTCTAGTGTATTTTAGGGGATGGGAGGGGATTATCCCGGATCCCGGAAAATCCCCACTAGTCTGTTTACTTCTAGTGTATTTTAGGGATGAGAGAGGATAATCCCCAAATATCCTCTACCAACCATCTCATTTTTGCCTAACACAAAAACTCTAGTCCATGCTAGTGTATTGTACGGGAAGAGTATTTGTGGGAATTGGGTGTTCACCAAATCCCTCTCATCCCTACTCTTCCCATGTCCTAAAAAACTCTTGGAGTAAACAAGACCTTACTGAGCACCGACCGATTTCTACGGGGTTGGTGGGCGAAAAGGACCCATCTGCGTCGACCGCCCCACCAAAATCTCTCCACTTTATTTCTCAAAAAAAACTCTCCACTTTTGCCCCCTCAAAAGCAATAAAATGTCTCCACCGACCCGCAGAAGGCAACGACGCACCAATCTGTTTCCGCCACGTATGCGCACGGTCCCGCATGTCAGTGTCCGTATGCAGCAACAGAGCTGGTAGCTTTAGCATGTGGTCGGTAGGATTAGCTCTTTTTTTTTTTTTTTTTGCGAAAGTAGGATTAGCTCTTCCTGCACCTGCAATTGCAACGCTCACCAACCGCGCCAAGTACTGACAGGCGGGCCCCGGAGGTTTGGTCGAACCCGACTAAAACCCCGCCGCACCCATCATCGCCTCCGCCACACGAACAGAGCCCTCGCCATTCGTCAACAACAGACCTCAGATCTCGCTCTCGCCTCCCGCCGCCGTCGTCGAGAGGAGCTAAGGAAATGGCGGCGAGCAGCAGCTACGAGGGCGTGCTCCTGGGGATGGGCAACCCCCTCCTCGACATCTCCGCCGTCGTCGACGAAGCCTTCCTCGAAAAGTACGCGCCGATCTCACTCACCCTCCCTCGCTCTCAGCGTTCCGATCTGTGGTTGTTATTTTTGTTTCCGTTTCCTGTTAGTTTCTGGATCCGCATGGTTTAGTTTTGTTAGGTTCGAGGGATTTATCGTGTCGGCTCATCAGATCCGAGACGACAAAAATGCTCTGCGAATTTGGTACACGTGCAGCGCCGGACCAAAAGTTGAAAAATATAATGTCACTTATCCAAAAATATGGTATACTAGATCAGTCAGTTATTTATCTCGTCGATCCACCGGCGATGTTTGTGTTCTCCAACTCCACGCGAGACAGACTTCCCTATTGTTCCACTGGTTCGCCGGATTTGTTAGCATAAACTCTCTAAATTCGGGGAACTTTTTTTTTTGAATTTTCCACCATATATTAGGTCAGCAAGCCGCCTCATTAAAACCCTGCCAGTCCCTTTCGGTACCCTGGTTAGGGAAAGAGTGCGTCTGAAACTTGCCGCCTTTAAATCACATAGTTACATCGTTACATCGTCGTACAAGAGAGCATCTAGCAGAAAATCCGGGGGTTCATCGACCCAATTACAAGAAATTTTAGATAAAAAACACTGCTTAGCTAACTCATGGGCTACTTTGTTTGCTTCTCTTGGGCAATGTCTAAAGGAGACCGATCCAATATCAGCTACTAAATCAACACAATCAGCAAGGATTGCCGCCGACTCGTTCCACCATGTCTCTTCCCCGGTACATGCATCCACAGTTTCCGTTGAGTCTGATTCAGCCGAAAGAGCTGAAATTCCAAATCTGTTTGCCAGGGACAGCCCTTCTTTCAATGCTAGAGCTTCTGCCATGGCCGCTGAAGCAACATATGGAAGAAAACCAGACGATGCCGCTAGAAATTTTCCACGATAATCACGGATGACCGCTCCAGTTGCTCCTGCATGTAAATCTTCATGAAAAGAGGCATCAACATTTAATTTAACTTGCCTCGGTGGTGGTCGTGTCCAATGGGTAATAGGTGCCGCTCCCAGCTTCTTAACTCGAGCTGAGTTTGCTGCAATCGATAGAATAGACATCTTGCATTTATATAGTGGAGGTACATCCTCGCCATGTGTTCGACGTCGCCTGATCCACCAAAGATACCAGCAAGTGGTGGATATTAACTCTTTCAAGTGTACTGTTTCAAGGCCCGGAACATTGTTGTCCTCTAGACGGAGAATAAACTCCAAAACCGCCGAACCTCCTCGATCAACATGACAAGCTTCATTAATTAGGTCCTGCAGATTTAGTAGTCTCCATAATTCTTGCGCAGTAAGACATTTGAAAAGCAAATGAAGAACATCCTCTGCCGCCTCATGACATATAGGACACTCCCCACTCACAGGAACATGACGGTTTGCTAAAATTGCTTTCAGTGGCAATATCCCATGAAGCGTTCTCCAAACAAAAAATTTCACTTTGCTCGGGATTTTTAGCTTCCATAAGACTTTCCAAACAGGATTATGAATAGACCCTCCTGGCAATGCCAATTGGCCCGCCGAAGGACCAAATTTATGCTTCCACTGTAGATAATATCCTGATCGCACAGTATAGCGACCATGCGAAGTAGACGCCCAAGCAATGAAATCATCAAACCCATGTATATTGATCGGAATCTGAAGAATTCGGCCCACATCAACAGGATTAAAAATCTCCCTGATTCGTACCTCATTCCAGGACCCCGTGATCGGATTAATGAGCTCCTCCACCCTAGTATAAACCGTGTCACCTCTAGGTGAGAGAACCATCCTATTTGGGCTTGACGGAATCCAGGGATCGCTCCAAATATTAATAGTCGCACCATTCCCGACTCTCCAAATATAACCCCTTTTGAAGGTACTCAACCCAGCCAAAATACTTTGCCAAGTGAAAGAAGATCCCGCTTTTGGTCCAGCATTCAATATATCTCCATGGGGGTAATACTTAGCTTTAAGGACTCGAGCACATAGAGAGTCCGGAACAGTAATCAATCTCCACACTTGTTTAGCAAGCATAGCTAGGTTGAAGGAGTGGAAATCACGGAATCCCATACCTCCTTCATTTTTTGGATAACACAATTTCCACCAAGCCAACCAATGCATCTTGTTGCTATTTTCATCATCTCCCCACCAAAATTTGGCTATAGCATCCGTCATCCGTTTACAAATCCCCTTCGGAAGCAGAAAAACCGACATAGCATAGACGGATATTGCTTGGGCAACCGCTTTCAATAGAATCTCTTTGCCTCCAATTGATAACAATTTTTCCTTCCACCCATTAATTCGCATAATTATTCTTTCAATGAAGTGTTCAAAGCAATCACTGCGATCAGCTCCCACTTGCGCCGGGAGGCCAAGGTACTTATCAGACAAAGCTTCCGTATTAATATGAAGAGCTTCACAAATTTCTGCTCTCACAAGAACATTAGTATTGGGGGAGAAAAATATGCTTGACTTTGGAAGACTCACCAATTGTCCCGAATTAGCACAGTAGGTGTCCAGCACTCGTTGCAAGGAAGTTGCATTGTTCATATCAGCTTTCATGAGAATAAGAGAATCATCAGCAAATAAAAGGTGTGAAACTGATGGTGCATTCCTGCACACCCTTACCCCATCGATGCCACCAACTTCTTCATACAACAACAAACTGGATAAACCCTCCGCACAGAGGAGGAACAAATAAGGTGAGAGAGGGTCCCCCTGACGAAGACCCCTAGTCGGAATAAACATATCCGTCTCCTCAGAATTAAATCTCACTTGATACTTAACAGACCGAACACATGCCATCTTCAAAGAAATCCATCTTTCCTCAAAACCCAATCTTCTCATCATATTTTCCAGGAAAATCCACTCCACCCGATCATAGGCTTTATGCATATCCAATTTAACCGCACATGTACCCGTAGCCCCTGCCCTCTTATTTTTAATGGAATGAACACACTCATAGGCTACTAACACATTATCTGTAATAAGACGGCCCGGAACAAAAGCACTTTGCATGGGAGAAATGACCTCTGGAAGAATTACCTTGAGTCGAGACGCCAACATCTTAGAGATAATTTTGTAAATGACATTACATAGGCTGATTGGGCGAAACTGAGTAATCAACTCCGGCGAATCTACCTTTGGAATAAGTACCACTGTCGTGTCGTTCCATCCCTCGGGTATGACTCCAGAATTCAGAGCTTGCAATATTTCAACAGTTATCTCATCACCACAAACATTCCAAAACTTTTTATAAAAAATGGCGTGAAGACCATCAGGACCAGGAGCCTTAAAATCCCCAATACTAAACATTGCCTTTCTCACCTCTTCCGCTGAAAATGGTGTCAGGAGTCTCTCATTCATATCTTGTGTTACTTTAGGATGAATTTTATTGAGGACAGCCGGGTCACAATGCTGGACTTCAGAGGAAAACAGATTAGAAAAATAATCATGAACGAAAGGTTTTAACATCTCTAAATTCGGGGAACTTGATATGTAAGCTGGTGCCATTGTCGCTGGACTGCTGGATCGTAGAACGACATGGTGCTTGGCTTTAATGCTATACTGCTGCTTGAGTATTGTGCAACTTGTGTTGCCATCATGAGTGTGCTGACATGTTTCTCCCTCCTCTATTTTAGGTACGACGTCAAGCTGAACAATGCCATTCTCGCTGAAGACAAGCACTTGCCTATGTAAGTATCTATATCGTCACATCCACTAGACATTCCGATGTTGTTATTGTGTACTTTTTCCACATATTTTCTTACTTTGTAATGCAATTATGGCAGGTATGACGAGCTGTCCAGCAAGGGCAATGTTGAATTCATTGCTGGAGGTAATGTTTTCTTAACACTCAATGCGTTATTTCCTTTTCCCATCTTGTTGAATTTTCTGACAGTTTGTTTCTGAAAATGTTTTTGATGTTCCAGGAGCCACCCAGAACTCTATCAGGGTTGCCCAAGTAAGCTCACAAACCACAGAAACCATGACTAACCAAAAGATTTTGCCACCCTGTTTGTTTACTTTAAATCGTGTTCTTGCAGTGGATGCTTCAAATCCCTGGTGCAACAAGTTACATGGGTTGCATTGGAAAGGACAAGTATGGTGAGGAGATGAAGAAGAATGCAAAAGCTGCGGGAGTTACGGTTAGTTCTTAAATTGTGTTCGTCCTGCCTTTGTATCATAAGAAATGTTATGTTCTGTTGGTTAACTGACTACTGTGGCCTTGGTCTTGGCACGTATTATCCAGGCTCATTACTATGAGGACGAGGCTGCTCCTACGGGCACATGTGCTGTCTGTGTTGTTGGTGGTGAAAGGTCTGCCACCTGCGATAATATCTCTTTCCAGCTATTGTGTTTCCTTCTACTCTGTGGCTTCAGAATTATTTATAGGAAATCATTGTTTCTATGATTTGTATTTGTTATGTTTAGGTGTTTATTTACACTTCTCTTTTTTAAAACATTGCCTGATTAACCAACAGTATATGGTCCATAATGGTATGCTTGCAATACTGAATGATGGTGTAATATGCCCAAGGCTTTTCTGTAATTGTTAATAGTTGTCTGTGCATCTTGGTTTAATTAGGAAAGATGTCAACAAGGTCAAGCACATATGCTATCTGTTGAATTATCCTGTGATGCATTTCGTTCTGTAATTCAATGAAGTTAAGCTTCCGTAGACATCTTGTCAGGATTTGGGCTATCTGGGATGTGTATAAAAGTGGACAAAGTTATTTTCAGCAATACACTTGCTTTAAAAAAGCGAATGCCACCAAATTTTTGAAACTATGTTAGGCTTAAGTACACAAGTCTTTGCGTCTGGTATTTTTTAGTTACTTAAATGCAGGTTCTATCCTATCCGTTTACAGTGCTTTTGTCCTGAAACTTTCTTCTCTAAGAAATGTCTGAATGATATGTTCTTTTTGTCTGTGGTCAGGTCATTGATTGCAAACTTATCTGCAGCAAACTGCTACAAATCTGAGCATCTAAAGAAACCGGAGAACTGGGCACTAGGTATGATATGTGTTTTGAGCTCAGTGAATCCTCAGCTTGGATTATGTTTGTCATTGTTTTGTCTGGTATGCTCATGTACTGTTTTACATGCTCCGAAGCTCAAGTTCTGAAGCTGCTCATTATGCTATTCTAATTAAGTAAACCTTAGGGAGTGCTCAAATGATGTTTTAAAAGGGGATTTTTTGCATCCAAATGTACGCCTGTTTGAAACAGGTCTGGCTACAGCTGTATCACTAATTCAGAGCAACATCAGCGCTTTCGTGCTTGGGTTTACCTTAGCAAGTTAGCAATGCTAATCTTCTGCCATTGATAGTGAAATTTTTTCCAAGTTACATAGCAGCATATGATTAATGTTTTGTTTCCCAAATGACCAGTACATCACCTTTACTGTGCTATAGTATCTTAACTTGGTGTTTAACTTAATTCCTCCCTGTTGTCACATTTGTTGCTCACTTTTTTTTTTGACATGTTTGTTGCTCACAGTTGAGAAAGCAAAATACATCTACATTGCTGGCTTTTTCCTTACGGTGTCCCCTGACTCTATTCAGCTTGTTGCTGAGCATGCTGCGGCAAATAACAAGGTAAAATGTTAGAACAAAAAGGTTTCCTGTGAAGTGGTAGCTAGTGTTTAATTGGCCATGCTATTTCCAGGTTTTCTTGATGAACCTCTCTGCTCCCTTCATCTGTGAGTTTTTCCGTGATGCCCAAGAGAAGGTTCTTCCGTAAGTATTGCCTGCTCTGCTCTGCTGTGATGCTCAGTGTTTAGATATTATTTGTGATAGTGTATAGCAGCTTAACTCAAAATGCATAACCAGTGTCCACTCATGTGAAGAGATGTTCCAATTGTTACCACATGCTTATCTTTCATCCTGTAAAGTTTGGTTTCATGGAGATTTTGGGACATTTGTTTAAGACATCTTTTGTGCTTATTACCACTTTAGGTATGTGGACTACATCTTCGGAAATGAGACTGAGGCAAGGATCTTCGCTAAAGTCCGTGGCTGGGAGGTAATTACCCGTTCCTCCTACAGTATTTTAATATGGTTATTGTTGAGCTGCTGATAAATTACATGTGTATATTTGTAGACTGAGAATGTTGAGGAGATCGCTTTGAAGATCTCACAACTGCCTCTAGCTGCGGGAAAGCAAAAGAGGATTGCTGTGATTACTCAAGGTGCTGATCCAGTAGTTGTGGCTGAGGATGGAAAGGTATATGCTATCTTCAGTTCTATGCATTGTGTCCTTACCTTTCTAATCATACATATCAGTCAGTTCTATGCATTGTGTCCTTACCTTTCTAATCATACATATCAGTCATTGAAACCTGCTTGTACGCAACTGCTTGTTTGAAAGTATTTTTATACTTTTGTTCTATTTTGTCCAATCATAGGCTGTAGAAGGGCAGCTAATTCTTTCATTTGACAATAAGCTTTTGTTCTATTTTGTCCAGTCATAGGCTGTAGAAGGGCAGCTACTTATTTCATTTGACAATAAGCTTTTGTTCTGTTTTGTCCAATCATAGGCTGTAGAAGGGCAGCTACTTATTTGATTTGACAATAAGCTTTTGTTCTATTTTGTACAATCATAGGCTGTAGAAGGGCAGCTAATTCTTTCATTTGACTATAAGTCTGCTTTTCTAAGCAGACTGGTAAAGCAATCCATTTCCCTAACAATTTGTTTGCTAAACATCAGTAGCTCTGATTCCCTGAACAAGTAACACTAACTTCATGTAGACCAGTCAATTTATGTGGAGATAGTATGCTGAACCTAAATATTTATCATGTTACAATTAGGTGACAACATTCCCTGTGATCCTATTGCCCAAGGAGAAGCTTGTTGACACAAATGGCGCAGGTATGCTTTTGTTATGTGTTATGAGTTATTTTTTTTGTCCTTTCCTTCAAAACTAGTCACTGTTAAAAGGACCCTGTTTAAAAAGGGTCTCCGTCATTAAATACTAGATATATGTTCTAGGATAACTGGCGCGCCTACCAAACCTTGTCTTCTTTTCTTTTTCATGTATATCATACTATCTGAAATATTGAGAAAGTCCATGTAAATCTACAATCTTGTTACTAAACAATGTTGTGTATTATCAAAACAATGTTGGCATAAGCTATAAACTATAAAATTCCACAATAGCAGAAAAAGGGACATTTGCACCACTTGTTAACAGCACTGATGGCAGTTGTACAAGAAATGCTACTAGAATTTGAGTCAACTCATAAGCTATAGAGTTGCATAACAAATATAACTCTTCTGCCGTATAGAATGTCATTCAGTATATAGAGCATTGATTGTCATGCAGTATATAGAGCATAGATGGCAGTTGTACAAGACATGCCACTAGATTTTTGAGTCACAACTCATAACCTATAGAGTTGCATAACAAATACAATCTTATTCCCTATAGAATTTCATGCAGAATATAGGGCACTGATGGCAGTTGTACAAGAACTGCCACTAAATTTTGAGTCACAAACTCACAACTCAAGCTATAGAGTTGCATAACATATTAACAAGTACAACTGTTCTCCCTATAGCCCGCAGAATTGAGTTAAATTTGGGCCGTTAGTGTTGAAAATTGACAATCTACAAAATTGTGGATATATATTCAATAAAAGTGCTACAGAAAGAGCAGCGTTATTGGGATTTGGATAATGAGATTCAGTTAAGTTTTTGTTGCTTTTCCTGACTAGCTACCCTCCGTTTCTTATTAGGTGATGCGTTTGTTGGAGGCTTCCTATCTCAGTTGGTTCAGGGCAAGAGCATCGCGGACAGTGTAAAGGGCGGCTGCTATGGAGCAAATGTTATCATCCAGCGTTCTGGCTGCACTTACCCTGAGAAGCCTGACTTCAACTAGAACAAATCCAGCGACATTACGGAAAGCAACACTTAACCACTAAATGGTTCGGCTTGTTCTTCCTGTATTATGTTGAGGCTTCCCATCTGATCCGGCCTATATTTTTGGTCGTGATATCTGTAGCACTGTTATGATTGGTACTTTTATCATTTTCTATAAGGCATGATTGCCATTATATGTGTGCTGTCTTATCTCCGAAGTATGCCGAAGTGTGTCAATATGGCTGATGGTATAGTGGTTGAGTCCACTGAAATTTCATGGTCGTGTTTGGTTGATGTGAAGTATGCCAAAGCGTGGCTAATGTGGGTGACGATATGCGTGGCCGTGGACAAAAAAATATATGTAAGTGGACCAGTCTGTGAGGCAAACGACGATCTAAAAAAATATTAGAGTGTGAAACATTGCCAACCCATCTTCTTGTTTGCTGTGCTAAAGCTTGTATGCTCGACTTTTATGTGCTCTTAACCTTGGGAAACTCTGTCTTGAAATAAATCAAGTCTGAAGGTGGTTCCACTTTACCTCTGTTAGTATGCTTTAGAAATTGTTAAACGTTTGTATTATGTTACTCAATTCAGGTATACTATCAAATCCAAACCGGAGTTATCGGGTCTCATTTTTGACATAGTGTCATCTTCCAGTAAGTATGTGTCAGAGCTCAGAGTGGTTGAAAATGGTGCAAAAACTTGGTTCTGGGAGTAATCTTGGTGAATAATTTACTTTTAAGCAAAATCCTCGGACTTTACAGAATTATCGTAAGTTTGTGACTGAGAAGGTGAAGGATGAAGGATGGGGATCTATTAGATTTAAGACTTTGTGGGGTGAAAGCTGGCAGGGCTCAAATGAAGAGATCTGCTGACGAGTAACGTGGATAATTGGAAAACAAAATAAAGTCACAATTAAATAAAACTGAGGAACAAAATAGATTCACAACTACAGTAACGATTTGTTCGAAGGCCCCGAATACAAGTACTAGTTCGAAGGGTCTGAGATCTCCTCAATGGCGATTAAAGTTGTAAAGATTAGTTGGCATGAAAATAAGGTTAGTCGTGAACTTGCTCCCTTCTGGAGATGTCAAGCAAGAACAAAGGTATTGCTGGGGTGTTGCCCTTGAGCTTGAGCCAATCTGTTTATTGGTTTGTAAAGCTTGGAGACTCGGAGTCGGGGTTACCAACTTGGTAATCTGAGAGCATCTCTAACAGCTGCCGTATTTTAGGAGGGTTGTTTTTAGGTATAAGGCACCTGTTTTAGCGTTTTAGGGCACGCATTTTTTCTGCTTTACCAGCTGCCCTATAATAGGGCACCTACTCTCCAACAGCTGCCCTAAAATTAGTGCCCTAAACTAAATCCGACGGTAGCGAAGGGAAAAGAACACATCTGATGGTCTGCAGCAACACCGGGCTAATAGCTCCTATGCGACATTTTTGTGCTGAATTGTCTACAATGCAACATCATTGGCTGAAATAGCTCTCGTGCGACATTTCACCCCGACTCTAATAGATGTCGCATAGGAGCTATTGGCCCAGCCACACCTCTATCACCGAAGCCTCACTTGCTATATAGAAATGCACCTCACCTGCTAAAAATTTAAGTAAAATAGACAACATACTAGTGAATCTTTTTTCTTCAACAAAAAAAAAAAAGAAATCGACTCATTTCCTCTTTCGTTTAGTGTTGATTTCTCTAATTTTTGGCATATGTGAAACTGCAACGCCATACCTAGTACTACAATTTTTCATCGAATGTGTGTCATGCCCTAGTTTTGAAAAATGCGACCTCTTTCAATGAATAGGCATGGCGGCCATTTTGACCATTTTTTCAAAAAAAATTAAAAGAAAGTAAAAAAATACTCAAAACATGAAATCCTTTTGCATGGAGTCCTTTTATGTGTACTAGTTGCTAGCAAAAATGATATCCTTGAGTTTTGACAAACTTTCCAAAAAAAACACTTCACAAAATGGTCTATCATCTATAGATATGTATAAGTTTCGAGCCAAATGACCAAGTTAAGGCCATCCCCGTGCCATAGTTTGTGATAAAGTGTTCATATTTGACACATAAGTGTGTCTTGGTATGGAAAACATTGTTGGCAAAAACAATTTCCAAATTATTTTATAAATATCATTTTCCATTTTTTAGGTGCCAAAAATGACATTTTTTATGAAGTAAGTACCAAAAATATGTTGCAAAAAGGAACCATCTTATTTTCACAAAGAGTAGTACATATTTTATGGATAATCCCCAAGTATTACGAATTTTCTCCATTTCTACCTAATTTCGCCTATTTAAATGACTTTATGCCGATTTTCCAAAAGTAATTGAAATTTAAACTACAAGTGTGCGATAGTTTGCTCTGAAAATTTTGCAAAAATCATTTTAAGGTACAAAAGTAGTGACTATATCATAGAACCGTCAATAGTTTTGAAAAATGCGACCTCTTTCAATGAAAAAGCACGACGGCCATTTTGACCATTTTTTCAAAATAAATAAAAGAAAGTGAAAAATACTCAAAAATGAAATCCTTTTGCATGGAGTCCTTTTATATGTACTAGTTTCTAGAAAAAATGATAAACTTGAGTTTTGACAAACTTTTCACAAAAACACTTCACAAAATGGTCTATTATCTATAGATAAATATAAGTTTCGAGCCAAATGACCAAATTATGGCAATTACTGTGCCATAGTTTGTGATTAAATCCCCATATTTGACACATAGGTGTGTCTTGGCATGGTAAATATTGGTTTCAAAAAGAGTTTCCAAATTATTTTTATAAATATCATTTTCCATTTTTTAAGTGTCAAAAATGACTTTTTTATGAAGCAAGTATCAAAAATATGTTGCAAAAAGCACCCATATAATTGTCACAAAGAGTAGTACATATTTTATGGATAATCCTCAAGTATTAGGAATTTTTCTTGATTTCTACCTAATTTCACCTATTTAAATGACTTTATACCGATTTTCCGAAAGTAATTAAAATTTGAACTACAAGTGTATGATAGTTTCCTCTGCAAATTGTGAAAAAATCATTTTAAGCTACACAAGTAGTGATTATATCACAGAACTGTTGATAGTTTTATTTTTTTGACCCCTTTCAATGAATAGGTACCGCAACCATTTTGACCATTTGTTCAAGAAAATAAAAGAAAGTGAAAGAATACTCAAAAAATGAAATCCTTTGACATGGAGTTCTTTTATGTGTACTAGCAAACGTGCCCGTGCGTTGCAACGGGAGTGGGAAAATGTGTATTAATATTATTCGACGTCAAAAACAAAAAATGCTATAATTAATACTTAACTGGCAAATAACTGAATCATACATATTGCATCAAAAGAAGCGGCTGACGTAATAAATGAACCACATGGAGTGAATATAATATTATTATTTTTACCGAAAGTCGACTCTTTAAATTTTGAAGTATGGTGTAAAACCAAATCAACGATTTAATTGAATGCATCTCCATATGAATACCTAGTAGAAAAATCATATAGGTGCAATATATGATGTGCATATGCCGGATCATGCTTATTTACAAACTTAATTAATGACCAAAGAAATCCTTGTCGTTTCTAATTATTTTCAGAAATACATCAATTCTTGTGCAAAGATTGTGTAGCTGTACGTTCCCGCTGAATGCGATTGAACCAATATTATATCTCTTCAGGCAACAACCAAATCGACTACAATAGGAGTCGCCACATAGTCGTGGGCGTCCGAGGCAAATCCTGCATTATAGTACCACCATCATGCTGATTTCAGGCTAACTTTGCTACGCGTGAATTCTCAAACTTGGAAAACTCTGAATTCTCGACAAAATCCTTGGATTTCTTCTCTTATTCTTTTTGTACTATCATAACCTCATGTTACAGCTGAAGCATGCATATACACAACAGTGTGCTCTTGCCTCTTGGTGATTTATTCCCGGTATTGCTTTCATCTCACGTCTCCTATCTTCACCTCTACTTCTTTCTTTTCTTCATGTCTCTTCCTTTCTCGAATCTCCTTCTACCTTCTTTCCATGCAGTAACCAAAACCAGCGGCATACAAGCACAGTTGGTATGCATACATGCACATAAAGAGCCTCCCAGCATATGTGGATCGACCGCCATGCAGCGGCACCACGGCGCCCTGCTACTCTCCATCTGCTCTTTGTCCCCGTACGTTCATGAGCATGGATCGGTACTGCTGCGTTCTCGTCAAGCACAGCGACCCCAAATTAACCTTCAAATTTTCTTCATGAAATCCTATCCAGAGTAGAAGAGAAATAAATCTATAAAAGGTATATTAATAATTTATCTCATTTCCTTTTAATACATAATTTTTCAAGCTATGGGGCTAAATTGAGCGAGCCAGTGTTTTCTCAAGACCATCTCATCTTCTACTCATACTCGACTCATTGCTTCTTTGTGTCGATCTTGAGTCGAGCTAAAAAAGAGTCAATCTCGAGCGGCTCACGAGTATCGGGCTGAATACAAGCTTAACTCCCCGATACATGGCTGAAACACCTTTGTCATATAATGCAGCATTAAATCTAAAAAAAAGTAAATGGTCCAACTTTATGGATAAACAAATCAACGTACATCAGATCGACGAAAATAAAACACAAAACCGTCATCGCTAGCTCCGCTATCATCTTGACGTCCACCTAAAACTCTATCCTTGATCATGGATTGCCTACAGCTCGGCAGAGGGCGGGGTGGCGATTGCTGCTTTGTAAAGGCGGGGCTTGTCGACCGTCGTCCGAGAGACCGAGATTGTATCCGCTCGATCAGATTATTATTCTATCAGGATTCAAGGAGAGCGAGTTCACGCATACGACGTCAAGGATTTGACGGACTGAGCGATAAAACCATCCAAACGTTTTTTTTTTGACTTATGGGTGACATAGGTGGGTAATTAATTGAAACTTTAAGGGTAAATCAGATGACCTACCAAACCAAACGGTGGAAGCCTTAGCGCCTTTATTATTAGTTATAGACTAGTTGCTAGGGAAAATGATAAACTTGATTTTTTACAAGATTTTCAAAAAAAATCACAAAATGGTCTATCATCTATAGACATGTATAAGTTTAAAGCCAAATGACCAAGTTATGGCCATTACCATGCCATACTTTGTGATAAAGTTCTTATATTTTACACATAGGTGTGTCTTGGCACGGTAAATATTGATTTCAAAAAGAGTTTCCAATTGTTTTTATAAATATCATTTTCCATTTTTTAAGTGTCAAAATTGACTTTTTTTATGAAGCAAGTATCAAAAATATGTTGCAAAAAGCACCCATCTAATTGTCACAAAGAGTAGTACATATTTGATGGATAATCCCCAAGTATTAAGATTTTTTCTTGATTTCTACCTAATTTCGCCTATTTAAATGACTTTATACCGATTTTCCGAAAGTAATTAAAATTTGAACTACAAGTGTATGATAGTTTCCTCTGCAAATTGTGAAAAAATCATTTTAAGCTACACAAGTAGTGATTATATCACAGAACTGTTGATAGTTTTATTTTTTTGACCCCTTTCAATGAATAGGTACCGCAACCATTTTGACATTTGTTCAAGAAAATAAAAGAAAGTGAAAGAATACTCAAAAAATGAAATCTTTTGACATGGAGTTCTTTTATGTGTACTAGTTGCTAGGGAAAATGATAAACTTGATTTTTTACAAGATTTTCAAAAAAAAATCACAAAATGGTCTATCATCTATAGACATGTATAAGTTTAAACCCAAATGACCAAGTTATGGCCATTACCATGCCATAGTTTGTGATAAAATTCTTATATTTTACACATAGGTGTGTCTTGGCACGGTAAATATTGGTTTCAAAAAGAGTTTCCAATTGTTTTTATAAATATCATTTTCTATTTTTTAAGTGTCAAAATTGACTTTTTTTATGAAGCAAGTATCAAAAATATGTTGCAAAAAGCACCCATCTAATTGTCACAAAGAGTAGTACATATTTGATGGATAATCCCCAAGTATTAGGAATTTTCTTAATTTCTACCTAATTTCGCCTATTTAAATGACTTTATGCCGATTTTCCGAAAGTAATTAAAATTTGAACTATAAGTGTATGATAGTTTCCTCTACAAATTGTGAAAAAATCATTTTAAGCTACACAAGTAGTGATTATATCACAGAACCGTCGATAGTTTTAAATTTTTTGACCCCTTTCAATGTGAAAGAACATTTCTTAGTCCCTTTTGTTTTGTGTGTTAGGCAACAACACTGGTGATGATTTAATATGTGAATCAAGTGATGCAGTTTTTAGGTGATTAAAACATCTTTGCATCAAATCCAAAAAGTGAGTTGAAAAGAGCTTGTATTGTTGCTGAAGAAAGATAATCGGATTATCCGATTCTGGTTGATTCGGATTATCCGATCGTAAAGGATGGCTCGAATTCTGCTAAGGACTACAAGCAACCACGTACTGAAGTTTTTCGGAATATCCGATTCTGGTGGGATCGGATTATCCGATCGTCAAAGGTGGCTCGAATTCTGCTAAGGACTACAAGCAACCAAGTACTGAAGTTTTTCGGAATATCCGACTCTGACTGGTTCGGATTATCCGGTGGTATCGGATAATCCGATACTCATTTGAATCGGAATATCCGATTCACCTGTCTCCAACGGATAGAAATCTGGGAGGGGTATACCCCTTCTTCAAGCTTGGTACCACGACCAGAACTATCTAGCCCACCATTGTTGAAAGCTTGAAACTCCTAGATCTCTCTCCCTACCCACTCGAACACCTTGTCCTTCTATGACATGGGAGAGTTGACCTAGATCTACACTTCCACCAAAGCGATTTGATTTCCCCATCCATTCCTTTTGAGGAACTTGTTACTCTTGGGTTCATTGGAACCCGAGACGGTCGTTGGTCGTTCTTGTGGCTTTGGAAGCCGCGGGGACTAGCCGGGAGCCTCCAATTGAGTTGTGGAGTCGTGCCCCGGCCTTGTGATTCTTGTGGCTTTGGGAGCCGTGGGAATTTGGTGAGAGCCTCCAATTCGGTTGTGGAGTGTGCCTCATCCTTGTAAAGGTTTGTTGCCGACCTCAAGGGCATCATATAGTGACTCGTGGAACTCCTCATTGGAGATAACACGAGGGAGATACGGTGTGCCATATCAAGGCTATTCGGGGCTCACTTGTGACCCCGCACCGCTCCAACGAAGACGTAGCTTCCATTGGGAAGTGAACTTCGGGAATCATCTCCGCGTCACCGTGTGGTTATCTCTTAACCTTCCTTTACTTGTATTGCTAGCTTAACTTGTTTAGAATATCTTGCTAGCTTGTTTATTGCTCATCATATAGGATTGTTCACCTAGTTGCATATCTAGAGAACTTATATTTGAGCAATTCCCAATTTGATTAAAAGAAAAAGAAAATTTGTAGTTGCCTATTCACCCCCCCTCTAGTCAACCTACTCGATCCTTTCAATTGGTATCAGAGCAAGGTCTCTTTATTAAGGGCTTAACAGCCTAAAGAGGAGGATGACTAGCGAGGAGGAGTTAAAACTTGCTAAGGAACAACAAGAAAAAATGATCAAGAAACACTTGAGAAAGAACTAAGTGAAGCGGGGATAACCCTAACCGATGATAATGCCCCGGTCACCATGAAAGCCATGATTGAACTCTTTGGGTTCATGAGAGGCAAAATGGTGGACGATGTGTATACTCGGGTCATTAATAATCAAAATGCCTCCTCATCAACCGATGCCTCTGGTGAGTCCTTGGTTGATAAGGATAACAAGAGAACCCTAAAATTAATGAGAAGCCCCCTCTTAACTTTGCTCCACCTACTTCATATCTCACTCAAGTTCCACCCACCCAACCTCATATAACCAACCTAAGTAGACCGCCTCCTAAGCTTGATAGTATTCGTTATTCTCTTGGAAGAAATCTATGGAGTCTTATTTTCGCAGCTCTTCGGTGCATCTTTGGAGGGTGGTACTACAAGGTTTCAAACCGGTTGATCCCACCAACTTGACAAAGCAAGAAGAGATTGATGAACAACTTGATGCAAACGCCAAATACATCTTGAGAGTGCCATGACCGCCAATGATGAAGATCAAGTGCGAAATCTCAAGACCACCAAGGAGGCTTGGGATTTTCTCGAATCGGTATATGAAGGAAATGAGGGCATTCAACGCTCCAACGACGCCATCCTTCAACATCAAGTGGACAACTTCATAATGCTAGAAGAAGAGACACCGTCTGATCTCTTCCGAAGACTCACCAAGCTTGTTGTGACCATGAGGGAAAATGGAAAGAAGGATATGGATGATGAATGGGTCAAAGCCAAGTTCCTCAAGACCATTGTTCCATACAATGAAAACATGGTGATGAATCTTCATGCGAGAGCGGACTACAAAACAATGTCTCCCAATGACATATTGGCACAATTCGTCACCTATGATACCTTGAAGGCCACTCCAAGTCTTCCATCAACCAAATCGTGGCACGAAGAATCTTGCCTTGAAGGCCCATGTCAGAGAACATCCAAGATATGAAGAAAGCACGGTGTTGATCTTGAAGAAGATTTGGAGGGTGAGCTCAATGAGGTTCTTGCTCTTGCCGCCACCAAGTTTGGAACAAGAAGAATTTCAAGAGCAACCCCTCCCCACCAATGAAAAGAATGTGCTTCAATTGTGGAAAGGACAATCACCTTGTGAAGGATTGCCCTTATGAGAGAAGGGAGGATCATGGTGGTCAACTCATTCTAAAGAAGAACAAATATCACCCCAAGCCTACCTTCATCAAGAGATCACCTCAAAAGGCTCTTGTGGCATCTACACAAGAGGAGTACGAGTCCGGTGGCGAGGAGGATAATGACTCAAGTGAAGAAGTAGGAATGGCGGCTCTTGCAATGGGCAATCTTCCTCCTTCATTGGCACCCCTCTTCTCCGCCCCGAACGACGACAAGATCTCCAAGCCTATGTGCCTTATGGCCAAGGAAACAAAGGTGATTTCCCCACCTAAAAGTATATCTCCTCTAACCCATCTCTATTGGATTGTGTTGAGGATGTAGGGAAAAATGAGGGTGAGGACAAGATTACCCTCTTTGTGAACAAACTCCAAGGTCCAACCAAGAAAATGGTTGAGGCTCTCTTGTATCAATATGGAGAAGCCAAGAACCTTCTTGAGGAAAAGGAGGTTAGGATTTGTGAGCTCGAAGGGCATGCATGTGATCATGCCGATAAAATTGGTGAACTAGAAGATCAACTTGTTGAGGAACAAGTGTTCCGGGAGCAACTTGAGGAGACACAAGCCAAGGATATCCAAGGCAAAAGAAACCGTGAAACCTCTATTCAAGTTGCTAGTGATCTAAAAGTTAAAAATGATGAGCTTGTAGAGAGTCATAACAAACTCTTTGAGAGTTTTGAGCAACTTAGGGAAACCCACAAGGTGACCTCAAGTGAGCTCACCAAGCTCAAGGAGTCATATGCTAAATTACAAGCTCAATATATCTATGCTAGCTTCACCACATCTCATAATGATAAAGATGCAAATGCTTGTACTCTAACCCTTTGTGTGTGAAGGCATCTCTTATTGAGGAGAACACTAGGTTGAAGGCCCAACTTGAGAAGGGTCTAGCCACTTGCATCCAAGGGGAGAAGAACCTCAATGATCTTTTGAGCAATCAAAAGGGAGTGGTTGGCAAGGAAGGACTTGGGTTTACACCTAAGTCCAAGAAGGTCAACAAGAAGAAGAAGCCTACTTCCCCTTCCAAAGATATTGTTTTTGTGAAGGAGGGGGAGTTGGCAAGACAAATGCAACCCCATTGTGATGGTGATGCCACTAGGGGCAATGCCACTCACAATGACTTTGCGGGAAAATACAACCCTTCATATGTTCTTATGAAATCTAGAAATGGTTGTGTTTTTGCTAAATATGTTGGCACTTCATATGGAGATGATTATCACTATGCTATTTGGGTTCCAAAGACCCTTGTGACTAACAAAAGAGGACCCATTCCAAAATGGGTACCTAAATCAAAGACTTGATTTCTTGTAGGACTTTTCTTCCGGTGGATCTTCATGGCTCATTGATAGTGGGTGTTCATCTCATATGACCGGAAGCAAAGAATTAGTAAAGGGCTTATTGAAACAATTACTCACATTCTCTCATGTCACCGTTGGGAACAATGCAAGACTTAAGGTATTGGGATATGGCAAGGTAGTGATCACTCCGGAGTTATCCATTGAGAAGGTCCTCCTTGTTGAATCCCTTTCATATAATTTACTTTCCGTTGGTCAATTATGCAATGCCGGTTACACCGTTATCTTTAATAAATACCACGTGACCATCCTTTTCACACAATCTCTTAAAGTAGCCTTTGTTGGATTTCGTGAGAACGGTTTGTATGTGGTCGATTTCTCGAAAGAGACCACTCAAATTGCCACGTGTCTAATGGCTAAATCCGACAAGGGATGGCTTTGGCATCGCCGGCTAGGCCATGTCGGTATGAGAAATTTACAAACTCTTGTGAAGGGTGGACACGTGGTAGGACTAACCGATGTTAATTTTTCCAAAGATCGTCCTTGTAGTGCTTGCATAGCCGGAAAGATGCATGAAAAGAATCACCCCAAGAAGACCATTATCTCCACTAAGAGGCCTTTGGAGCTCCTTCATATGGATCTCTTTGGGCCTCCCACATATGATAGTCTTGGTGGCAAGAAATATTGTTTGGTGATTGTGGATGATTATTCAAGATATTGTTGGACTTTCTACATCAAGAGGAAGAGTGAAACTCAAAAGATATTCATTGACTTTGCAACCCTAGTTCAACGCCAATATGACTCCAAGATTTTGGCAATAAGAAGTGACAATGGTACGGAGTTCAAGAATTACACTATGGATGATTTCCTAAGTGGGGAGGGCATTCAACACCAATATTCCGCTGCATATACTCCCCAACAAAATGGTGTCGCCGAAAGGAAGAACCGCACTCTTATTGATATGGCAAGAACTATGTTGGCCGAATTTCATTCCCCATACAACTTTTGGGCCGAAGCCATCAACACCGCTTGCCACTACTCAAACCGGCTCTTCTTTCGTCCTCTCATGGAAAGACACCATATGAACTCCTCACCGGTAAAAAGCCAAATGTATCTTACTTTCGAGTCTTTGGTTGCAAATGCCATGTTTACATTAAAGGTTGCAAAATTGCTAAATTTGAATCTAGATCTTTTGATGGTATACTTGTTGGATATGCCGCAAACTCTCATGCTTATAGGGTCTACAACATATCCACCGGGTGTGTTGAAGAATCTATGAATGTGGAGTTTGACGAGGATAATGGCTCCCAAGCGGCATATTGATCATGATGATGTAGGTGATGATGCTCCATCTCAAGCCATAAGAACTATGGGATTGGAGAACTTATTCCTATTGAAGAACCTATTGTTGATACTCAAGAAGAAGGAACAAGTTCTACTCAAGTTGAGCCATCCACCTCAACAATTGATCAAGAAACTATCCAAGAACAAGAACATGATCAAGAAAATGGTCAAGAACCCAACTCTAGTGGTGAACAAGAACATCATGAACCCACAACTCCAAGAACTCCACTTAGGGTTGACCATGAACAAGATGAAGGCAATGATGAAGATATTCGTGTTGGTGAAACAATTGGTCAAGCCATGGAACGCCGGGTCATCCGGCGTGCATCAAAATTGGATTATCAACAACACTTCAAAGAAAATATCCTTGGGAGTATCCGTAGGGGTGTGTCCACACGCAATCAATTATCTAACTTTTGTGGTCATGTCTCTTGTTTGTCTAGCTTAGAACCTCTCAAGGTATATGATGCTCTTGAAGATATGGATTGGGTTGCGGCTATGCATGAAGAGTTGAACAACTTCGAGCGCAACAAAGTGTGGTCATTAGTTGAAAGACCCAAAGACACATGCCATAATGTCATTGGAACCAAGTGGATATTTAAGAACAAGCAAGACTCACATGGTCAAGTCATCCGCAACAAAGCAAGATTGGTTGCACAAGGCTACACCCAAATCGAAGGAGTCGACTACGGTGAAACCTATGCCCCCGTTGCTAGACTTGAATCCATTCGCTTACTAATTGCTTATGCATCTACTCATAAAATTGTTTTATATCAAATGGATGTTAAAAGTGCTTTCTTAAATGGTCCACTAAATGAATTGGTGTATGTCAAACAACCTCCGGGTTTCGAAGACCCTAAATTTCCTAACCACGTCTACTTACTACATAAGGCTCTTTATGGGCTCAAGCAAGCTCCACGTGCTTGGTATGATCATCTCAAGGAGTTCTTAGTAGACCGTGGCTTTGAAATTGGGGTAATAGATCCCACCCTTTTCACAAAAAGGAAAATGGAGAGTTTTTCGTATGCCAAATATATGTTGATGATATTATCTTTGGTTCTATGTAACAGCCCCAAAATTTGAGTACCAAATTTTCACTTTTGTGTTCAATGCATCATGTCATCCATGCATAATCATGTTCATCTGAATTGTTACAACTTTGCAATGGAAATGATGCTGGGTTGCTAAGAAAAGTTTACAAATTCAACTCCATATTTGTCCAGGAAGTTCCAACAGTTCCAAAGTTAAATTTGGGCAAACTATTTTGATTTGGAAATAAAATGAAAAGAGAGTATCTCAAAATTGCCTGTGAGCAATTTCTATTTTATTTTCCTATCCAATGATTTCCAAATAATCTGGAAAATTTAGGGAAGCTTCACATTGAGGTAAAGGCACTCCCCAAAAATTGGCATAATTTTTGGATAAGTTCAAATGCCTCAAATAATTCAATTTCAGCAGCTGTTATTATTTTAATTAGGAAAAGGGCCTGTTCGTAAATAATGGAGGACCTGTCCGTGTTAGAAATAGAAGCTCCAGGGGGGTTTCGGAAGTTTGCCATCCTCTTCGTCTCTGTAGCGACACGGTCGCGTCGCTGCCGCCGGACCACCTCGTCGCCATGCCGCCGTGCTCCCGCCGGGCCCCCCCTGCTCTGCCTCCCCTGGAAGAGGAGCTCCTCGATGCCCCACCCCGTGCTGCCCCCGTTCCCCCTGCTCCTCTGCTCCCCATCTCTTCCCTCCTGAGACGCCATGGCCGCCGGACTCGCCGAGCTCGTCTCCGTCGCCTGAGCGCCTCCCGCTCAAATCGAGGACCGGAGAAAGCTCCGCCGTGCTCTCCTCTACCCCCACGCGGAATGTAACAGCCCAAAGTTCAGAACCTAAAAACCCGATTAAAATTTCCACTTTTTGTGTTACATTGCATCATGGCATCCAATATTAAATGGCTAAACACATAAAACACTTGGTTTGGCACCACCTTAAAACGAATGCCAAACTTGTTTTAACAACTTCCACAACAATGTGAGGCACTTAAACTTGCAAAACGAAATACTTGACATCTTATATTTGTCAAGGGAGTTCCAAGAGTTCAAAATTAATAATTTGAGTTGCTTCAAATTTTCCAAATGACTATGAATTTGTATTTCTCAAAATGCTCTATTTTAAACCTCTTCAACCAAAGGTGGTGCTTAACATCTTATCTTGAACCCCAGAAATTTGTGGAGCCTCTACCTTATATGAGTAGCCCACATGAATAATTTCAGCATTTTTGGAATAAAATAAGAAGCTAAAGTAAATGATTTGAAAATGGGGCAGAAATGAAACTCCAACAAGTTTATTCTACAAACTTGTTCCAAATGAGCTCCAATTTTTACCAGAGGCTCTTGGTAACAAATAATATTTTTCCACAAAATTTCATTACTTTTGGAGTTGCTCTGGTACCTCAACTAATTCGGTACAGTTCAAAACAGAAGAAGAAAGGACCTGTCCGTGATAGAAGAACTTCGGCCAAGGGCCTAATTGCGAAACCTCCATCTCTTCTCTGTAGCGACCGAGCTCACGCTCGAGCTCGCGCCGGACCCTCTCCTCGCTCGCACGACGCGCTGCCCCGGGGCCCCCTTCCTCTGCCTTCGTCTGTGGAGAGAGCAGGCCGCCGAGCCCACCTGTTTCCTCACTCGCTCCCCTCTGCTAGCTCCTCCTTTCTCCTCTCCCATGGCGAACCCGGGCCGCCGCCGTTGACCGCCGCATCGCCGCCGTTCGGGAGTTTCCGCAGCAAATCGACGAGCACCACTCGCTCCGCCGCGCCGCCCGCGACATCCTCGCCGCAGGAATCGAAGAGGGAGGCCGGGAATCGAGCTCACCGTCCCCGTGTTCCTCGCGGCCGTCCGCGGCTCCGCCGCCTGATTCCGCCGCCGGCACGCCTCCTCCGGCCACCCCGTCCTCCCCAACGCGTGCGTGGTGAGCTCCTGCCCACGCTGGCCTTTTCCCCTTCTTCCCTCTCGCGCTCATTCGCCGTGCTCGTCGCCGTCGCATCGTGGCCACCGTAGCCGTGCTCCCCGCCGAGTTCAGCTCGCGCCCGGTCAAGGAACCGGCATAGCCGGGCTGGAGGCCGTTGTCCTCGGGCCCATGACCGGCCTGTGGACCGGCCCAAGCCGGGCTGTGAGCCGGGCCTCTCTGATGCCAGGCCGGCCTGCTAGCCGGCTAAACCGGGCTGGAAGCCGGTTACACAGTTTTTTCTGCTGCTTTTGTTTTTCCTTTTCTCCTCGGGAGCACATGCCTCCCGCTTCCCCCCCTCGCGCAAGTAGGAACATCGAACCTCGATGAACCTCCGGTCACATCCCTCTCTCGAGTTCGTGTAATTGAAATATTATGGTTGTTAAAAATAACTCAATTAAAATAATAAAGTTAAAAGAGGAAATTAATAAATATAATAACTTATTCTCTGGACCTCAGAAAAAGGTGTTCCTTATACCAAAATGTTCAGAAAAACATGAATCACTCAGAATCATCATCATCAGGCATCATTGATCCCAATTACAATAATGTGCTCTAGTAGTATTCCAAAATCATTAAGCTAAATATGGGGTTGCTTCCAAATAATTGCACTAATTATTTGGCTCTCCATTTAATTTTGCTAGATAAACTAAATGATGCTACCTTGCATAAACTTGCCATGTCATCATGTGATTGTGCATTGCATTGTTACACATGTGTGGTGATTGATTGTTCTTCTGTTGTGCTCCGCTAGATCAAGCAGCCGGGGTTACTCCACAATACCCCGAGGATCCGTATTACTACCCGTACCCTGAACAAGGCAAGCGTAATCCCCCTCTGAGCATGTCTTATCCTATTTTCCGCAAATATTTTCTCCACTATAATATTGCATGCGGTTCTAAATGTCTTTTGCTTGGATTAGAGTATCCTATAGAATGCATTAAGATTCCGATGCCAATGCCTGTTTTCCCCTCCTATTACCATAGGTTTGCATTGTTGGCCTGATATAATTACTATGCTATGCAAAAGCTTAGCCATGCTTAGTTAGATGCCTAGTTGTACTAGGGGTGGTGAATGCTGGCAACAGGTGTTAACTTGTGACAGTGATGTTGATGGTGGAGAATTGTGGAGATGGATAATAAAATGCTTAAAGGTGGGGACGAGAGGCCACATGGGATGTGGTGGGTTGTCTCGTTCTCGCCGCCTAAGTGCGAGTTCTCGACCTCTTGAACCAAGTTGAGCGTGCAACCATGCGTGGGCTATATGGAACCCCCATCGACCGACTAACTTGTGGCGGACTAGCCGAGGGTCCTCTAGTTCGGCTTTCCATTTGCGTGTGCGTTGGGATGGTGGCCGAGACTGTGATGAGGATAGTGTGGTTTAGGAAAATGAGTGGCCACGGGACAGGGGATTGGAGGAGTCACCAAACCTGTTCCGTCCCCACTGATGATCCTTGGATAGTCTTAAGCAAGGTAAAGGTTGTAGCCGTTTCACACTCAGCCGGCTTTCCCCGGAAGAGAGCTAATGTCTGGCAATGAGTCTGGCGGTACGCGTGGTGAAGGAACTGGGGCCCCTCGGGACTCCGGGGACTTCCACTTTGTACACCCCTGCAGGGATAAATCTTTTCGAAAAGCCGTGTCCACGGTTATGGACGACTTGGGAATGGACGCTGATCATAGAATAACTTTAACGGAATGATTAAAAACTGGGTACTAGAGGTACCACTCACAAATGCAAGGTGAGCTTCCTCGAGGGTGATTCGGGGAGGTGCCTTTGATGAACAGGTACAGTGGTTGATGTTGAGAAAGGTGATGAAAGAAAAGAGTACTTCTTACCTCTTTGAAAATACTCTGAATAGTCGATGCCTTTGAGTTATGTTTTCATAAATAAAATCAGCTTTATGCAAAACAACCATAAAACCTTGAAAGCCAATCATGGAGCATATATTAGCTCTTAATCTTGCGAGTTCGTCGAACTCAACGTCTTTGCTTTTGTTTCAGGAGAGTACTACACCGACCTCGAAGGTGGGTTCTTTGTGGACGTCGACGAGTAGTCTGGGGTTCCCAGGTGGCAGCTTGGGACATCTCGGAATAGCTGGCGCTGTGATGTTTATTTGTAGGCCTCTTAGGCCATATTTCTGGTTCTTGTTGTTTAGAACAACGCCCTTCGCTTCCTCTTGGTGTAATGTTGGGTCTGTGACCCCTGTTTGTAACTTTTGCTATCTTTCTCTATTATAAGAGTTGCTTATAATGTTTTGTGTCGTAGAGTCTGTGATGTGCCAGTTGTTCCACAAGTCTTGATCTTGCTATTATGCCTTGAGGGTTGCGCCCGTGTTGCAACATCAATCGGGGTGTTGTGTTGTCTGGGAGAGGTGTGCCCAGCAACGCCTGCCAAAGGTTTTGGCCGGGGTTGGTAAACCCGTAACCTTCGATTGTATCGCGTAACCGGTGACACGCAGCATCACTGTATACTAGTCGGGTCGGGGCGCCACAAGTTGGTATCAGAGCAGTACTGCCTGTAGGAAACCCTTCTACTGGTCGACGTTGAGTCTAGTGTTTGTGAAAATATTTTTAACCTAAAAATGAGTTGTGAAAACCATCTTAGGATTCTTTTTACTCCTTACCTGGTTACACTCTAATCTCGGAGCAATCTTATCTCGATTTGAGTTTAAAAGTTTTTCCTTCTCATCTGTTACTTCAAAATGATTAGGAATCTCGGGGTTGGACTTCTCACCTGTTACCTGAGTGTTATGTGCCCAGTTGCTCCCGCCGCGCTACCATCCGATGTCAGCTCAGATGTTTGAACCCTGTTATCCGTACCTAGTCTAATCTTTGCTCCTTTCTTCGGGTTTTAACCCAAGGGCTTGAACATAAGGTCCCGGATTGTGCCGGATAGTGTGGGTTGAATCACGTGGTTTCCTAGCCCTTTGAATCTCACGCTACTGGTACATGATGCTGATCTTCGACCCAAGTCCTATCTTGTTGGTTCTCTGTTCGTTGTGCACAAAGTATTATCGTCCCTAGTCTGAGTACTTGAGTACGCTAATGCTAATGTCTCAACCCTACCGAGGTGGCTACTAACTGCATCCTTGTCAAATCTACAGAATGGCACAACGTCCTCCGCTCCATCAAATCGAAGCCACCCCAGGGACCCACCCGCCACCCTTTGATCGGCAGAAATCCCCTACATTTAAAGTTTTGCCCAAGAAATCCCATACCTTACTCAGGTGTTACACTTGTAAGGAGCGTGGACATCCGTACCGGAAGTGCCCCCTTAATTACCCCGGAGAGTGGGGACTACCCAAGGAAAGGCCTGTAGTCTGTGCGGAAAGGGTGGACATCAAGCGAGTCAATGCCCCGGCAGTTGCCCGCATTGTGTCAACAAGCATCCACTCGGCAAGTGCCCAACCGCTAGCGCCACCTGCTACCTATGCGAAGGAGATGACCATTTCCCGGCTGATTGTTCTATGGAGTTCATAGTGGGGGCAGTAAAGGATGCCCAGGAGAAGATTGCTCAGCACGCCACCACGCGCCCCACTACTTCGACATTTGGGCCAAGCGGAAGTGGGTATCGTCCTCGGCTACCTGCTCCACCTGGGCTTATCTGCTACACCTGTGGTCAGGCTGGCCACTACTGCAGGGATTGCCCTCAGAGGGCACCTATCACGGGAAAGCATGCACGAGACCCTGCCACTCCAGCTGGCAAGGCTGGACCGATTGTGCGTCGTCGCCTGAACCACGTCCCTGCTGAAGAAGCTGAAGAAGATTCCGGCGTCCATATGGGTGAGCTACTAATCAACAATAATCTTGCTACAGTTTTGTTTGACTCTGCTGCATCTCTCCCTTTTGGGGCATGGTTATCACAATTGAGTAATAACCGGTGCATCTGCAACATCTTGGGATGTCTAGTCTGTCCGTGTTGAAGCGAGGTGGTATCTCCTCTTTGGATATGCTACCCTCTAACTTTTTTGATTTGATTTGGGCTATCGTCAAATCAAACTCAGACTAACACATTCAGTAGGTTAAACTCAGATTAACAACGTGTTAGTCTGACCAATACTCATGCCCGTCTGGTGAAATATGAGTCTACCGTCCTGGAGTATCTAGATAAGTTGGTTGTTGAGCCCTTCCACTACATTCTTTCTTCCTCCATGTTTGATGGGAAACTTGTTAGAACTAACCTTGTGTCGTCACAAGGCGAGGTTCTAGAAGTTAGAAGTGACTTCTCTGGTTCACGTGCAACTGCTGAAAGATGTCGCCGTGGATCTGAGAGAATTGTCTTGTTCCCTCGAAATCATTTCAACTCGATCATGCATGTGTAGAATATTCTCGGAATGGTATGTTGTTGCCTCCATTCCTTCAGACTTTCATCTCTGCATCCAAGCCACTGATCGAATTGTTCCAGGAAGAGAAGAAGGCTGAGAACTTCTTCGTCTTCTATGGTGTTTCCCATCAAGAACTCAATCGTGTCTCGCTGCAAGGTATCCAAATTAGGGCATCTGTCGCCTGACAAGCTGTTAATACACGAGTTCCGCAATCTCGTTCTTCCTTTGGAGTTTGACCTTGTAGTCTAACTCCTGGGTTCCTAGCAATAGTAACCCGTTGGTATGCATTGCAAAGCTTCCTATTCCTACCGGTGCTGAGTCTGAAGTATCTCTACACCCGGTCAGATCTAAATCTCAAACAGAAACGACAGTTGGTGATCCTCAAGAAGCTTGACCCGATGTCCGGAGCATCAAGAAGTTTTCCCGATAGTAACGTTCCCGGAGTTTCTAAAGTTCTCTCGATTTAGCTCTCATGATCCTTTTCCAGTGATCCGAAATGCTCCTCCGTGAGGAAAGTTCTACTCAAGCCGACTAGTACAAGTTACCTCGTCATCTGTTGGAATTTTGTTTTGACAATCTCCCTCAGAAATTTTGGGCCTTGTGCAAGGTTCATATTCTGGATCCTTTGAGAAAACAGTTGTCTACCAACTGGAAACTCCTTGTCAATCTCCCTTCACCCGCTTGTGTCTCCTATCTGTCAATTCAGGGGATGCTTGAAGTCTCATCCTAAGTTCTACTAGGAGGTACTCGGTCGTTGTATCTTTACAAAGAACCATCCTTACGGTGAGGTTCCCTTCTTTACCTATGGTGTACGTTGATAGTGACCCGAAGTGAAGTCGATGAAGATCTTCATGATGCTCTCGATCAACCTCTTCAAGAAGGAAGCCACCTGAAGCGAGAAGATCGTGTAGTACCGTCGTAATCTTTCCCTCTTTCCTACGCTTAGAATCTCGGGACGAGATTCCTGTAAGGAGGGTAGAGTTGTAACAGCCCAAAGTTCAGAACCTAAAAACCCGATTAAAATTTCCACTTTTTGTGTTACATTGCATCATGGCATCCAATATTAAATGGCTAAACACATAAAACACTTGGTTTGGCACCACCTTAAAACGAATGCCAAACTTGTTTTAACAACTTCCACAACAATGTGAGGCACTTAAACTTGCAAAACGAAATACTTGACATCTTATATTTGTCAAGGGAGTTCCAAGAGTTCAAAATTAATAATTTGAGTTGCTTCAAATTTTCCAAATGACTATGAATTTGTATTTCTCAAAATGCTCTATTTTAAACCTCTTCAACCAAAGGTGGTGCTTAACATCTTATCTTGAACCCCAGAAATTTGTGGAGCCTCTACCTTATATGAGTAGCCCACATGAATAATTTCAGCATTTTTGGAATAAAATAAGAAGCTAAAGTAAATGATTTGAAAATGGGGCAGAAATGAAACTCCAACAAGTTTATTCTACAAACTTGTTCCAAATGAGCTCCAATTTTTACCAGAGGCTCTTGGTAACAAATAATATTTTTCCACAAAATTTCATTACTTTTGGAGTTGCTCTGGTACCTCAACTAATTCGGTACAGTTCAAAACAGAAGAAGAAAGGACCTGTCCGTGATAGAAGAACTTCGGCCAAGGGCCTAATTGCGAAACCTCCATCTCTTCTCTGTAGCGACCGAGCTCACGCTCGAGCTCGCGCCGGACCCTCTCCTCGCTCGCACGACGCGCTGCCCCGGGGCCCCCTTCCTCTGCCTTCGTCTGTGGAGAGAGCAGGCCGCCGAGCCCACCTGTTTCCTCACTCGCTCCCCTCTGCTAGCTCCTCCTTTCTCCTCTCCCATGGCGAACCCGGGCCGCCGCCGTTGACCGCCGCATCGCCGCCGTTCGGGAGTTTCCGCAGCAAATCGACGAGCACCACTCGCTCCGCCGCGCCGCCCGCGACATCCTCGCCGCAGGAATCGAAGAGGGAGGCCGGGAATCGAGCTCACCGTCCCGTGTTCCTCGCGGCCGTCCGCGGCTCCGCCGCCTGATTCCGCCGCCGGCACGCCTCCTCCGGCCACCCCGTCCTCCCCAACGCGTGCGTGGTGAGCTCCTGCCCACGCTGGCCTTTTCCCCTTCTTCCCTCTCGCGCTCATTCGCCGTGCTCGTCGCCGTCGCATCGTGGCCACCGTAGCCGTGCTCCCCGCCGAGTTCAGCTCGCGCCCGGTCAAGGAACCGGCATAGCCGGGCTGGAGGCCGTTGTCCTCGGGCCCATGACCGGCCTGTGGACCGGCCCAAGCCGGGCTGTGAGCCGGGCCTCTCTGATGCCAGGCCGGCCTGCTAGCCGGCTAAACCGGGCTGGAAGCCGGTTACACAGTTTTTTCTGCTGCTTTTGTTTTTCCTTTTCTCCTCGGGAGCACATGCCTCCCGCTTCCCCCCCTCGCGCAAGTAGGAACATCGAACCTCGATGAACCTCCGGTCACATCCCTCTCTCGAGTTCGTGTAATTGAAATATTATGGTTGTTAAAAATAACTCAATTAAAATAATAAAGTTAAAAGAGGAAATTAATAAATATAATAACTTATTCTCTGGACCTCAGAAAAAGGTGTTCCTTATACCAAAATGTTCAGAAAAACATGAATCACTCAGAATCATCATCATCAGGCATCATTGATCCCAATTACAATAATGTGCTCTAGTAGTATTCCAAAATCATTAAGCTAAATATGGGGTTGCTTCCAAATAATTGCACTAATTATTTGGCTCTCCATTTAATTTTGCTAGATAAACTAAATGATGCTACCTTGCATAAACTTGCCATGTCATCATGTGATTGTGCATTGCATTGTTACACATGTGTGGTGATTGATTGTTCTTCTGTTGTGCTCCGCTAGATCAAGCAGCCGGGGTTACTCCACAATACCCCGAGGATCCGTATTACTACCCGTACCCTGAACAAGGCAAGCGTAATCCCCCCTCTGAGCATGTCTTATCCTATTTTCCGCAAATATTTTCTCCACTATAATATTGCATGCGGTTCTAAATGTCTTTTGCTTGGATTAGAGTATCCTATAGAATGCATTAAGATTCCGATGCCAATGCCTGTTTTCCCCTCCTATTACCATAGGTTTGCATTGTTGGCCTGATATAATTACTATGCTATGCAAAAGCTTAGCCATGCTTAGTTAGATGCCTAGTTGTACTAGGGGTGGTGAATGCTGGCAACAGGTGTTAACTTGTGACAGTGATGTTGATGGTGGAGAATTGTGGAGATGGATAATAAAATGCTTAAAGGTGGGGACGAGAGGCCACATGGGATGTGGTGGGTTGTCTCGTTCTCGCCGCCTAAGTGCGAGTTCTCGACCTCTTGAACCAAGTTGAGCGTGCAACCATGCGTGGGCTATATGGAACCCCCATCGACCGACTAACTTGTGGCGGACTAGCCGAGGGTCCTCTAGTTCGGCTTTCCATTTGCGTGTGCGTTGGGATGGTGGCCGAGACTGTGATGAGGATAGTGTGGTTTAGGAAAATGAGTGGCCACGGGACAGGGGATTGGAGGAGTCACCAAACCTGTTCCGTCCCCACTGATGATCCTTGGATAGTCTTAAGCAAGGTAAAGGTTGTAGCCGTTTCACACTCAGCCGGCTTTCCCCGGAAGAGAGCTAATGTCTGGCAATGAGTCTGGCGGTACGCGTGGTGAAGGAACTGGGGCCCCTCGGGACTCCGGGGACTTCCACTTTGTACACCCCTGCAGGGATAAATCTTTTCGAAAAGCCGTGTCCACGGTTATGGACGACTTGGGAATGGACGCTGATCATAGAATAACTTTAACGGAATGATTAAAAACTGGGTACTAGAGGTACCACTCACAAATGCAAGGTGAGCTTCCTCGAGGGTGATTCGGGGAGGTGCCTTTGATGAACAGGTACAGTGGTTGATGTTGAGAAAGGTGATGAAAGAAAAGAGTACTTCTTACCTCTTTTGAAAATACTCTGAATAGTCGATGCCTTTGAGTTATGTTTTCATAAATAAAATCAGCTTTATGCAAAACAACCATAAAACCTTGAAAGCCAATCATGGAGCATATATTAGCTCTTAATCTTGCGAGTTCGTCGAACTCAACGTCTTTGCTTTTGTTTCAGGAGAGTACTACACCGACCTCGAAGGTGGGTTCTTTGTGGACGTCGACGAGTAGTCTGGGGTTCCCAGGTGGCAGCTTGGGACATCTCGGAATAGCTGGCGCTGTGATGTTTATTTGTAGGCCTCTTAGGCCATATTTCTGGTTCTTGTTGTTTAGAACAACGCCCTTCGCTTCCGCTTGGTGTAATGTTGGGTCTGTGACCCCTGTTTGTAACTTTTGCTATCTTTCTCTATTATAAGAGTTGCTTATAATGTTTTGTGTCGTAGAGTCTGTGATGTGCCAGTTGTTCCACAAGTCTTGATCTTGCTATTATGCCTTGAGGGTTGCGCCCGTGTTGCAACATCAATCGGGGTGTTGTGTTGTCTGGGAGAGGTGTGCCCAGCAACGCCTGCCAAAGGTTTTGGCCGGGGTTGGTAAACCCGTAACCTTCGATTGTATCGCGTAACCGGTGACACGCAGCATCACTGTATACTAGTCGGGTCGGGGCGCCACACGGAAGGAATCGACGCGGAACGTCACGAATCGCCGTCGCCATCGCCGTTTCCCCGCCGCCGCCGAAGCTCCGCCGCGGCCTCGCCGGTTGATTTCGCCGCCGTCCGTCCACCTCCGGCCACGCCGAGACCACCCACGAGACCAGGGTGAGATGCTGCTTCTTCCCATGCTCATCCCTAGCCGCTGTGTCGCGCGCCGCCGTCGCATCCTTGCCGCGCCGCGCTCACGTCGCACTGTCACCGTGCGCTCTTTTCTTTTTTTTTTCCTCATTCAGTTTCGTTAGCTCTCGACCGGAGATTCCGGCCCAACTCCGGGGTGACTCCGGCCCGCGTCCAGAGACTGCCGTTGTTGGGCTGAAAATTGCTGGACCGGAGACTCCGGCCCAAGAGCACTTGTGGACCGGAAACTCCGGCCTGGACAGAAAAAAAATGCAAAGTTTCTTTTTCTTTTTCCCTCTCGATAGCACATGTCCCCGCTCCCCCTCCCGCGTGTAGAGTATCGAACTCCGATGATTCCAGTATACCATTCCCTCCCTCGAGTCGGGTACTTAAATTATTTTCATCGTTGGAATTAATTAAATAAAAGAATATTTTAAAAAGGAGGAAATTCTAAACTTAATAACTTTTCACCGGGACCTCAGAAAAATGTGTTCGTTATATCAAAATGCTCAGAACAACATGAGTGATCCAAAATCTTCATCGTCATGCATCATCGATCACAATTACAATAATGTGCTCTAGTAGTAATGTTACTCATTAAGTTTTAATATGGGGTTTACTCCAAATAATGCACTAAATATAACGGGGACCCCATTTAACTTGTTGATCCTGTTCAATGCCTTTAGGTTGCATTTAAAATGTCATATCATCATCCTTGGATGCATTGCACAATTGCCATGTGTTGATTGCTCTTCCGGTGTTTCTTTTTGTGCATCGGTAGATCAAGGAGGTGAAGTGCCACCCCCGTCTTGTGACGATCCGTACTACCAGCCGTATCATCAAGGCAAGCGTAATCCCCCCTCTGAGCATATCTTATCCTATGTTTCCGCAAATATTTTCTCCACTATAATATTGCATGCGGTTCTAAATGTCAACTTTTGCCGGATTAGAGTATCCTATAGTTGCATTAATTTCCCTATGCCAATATCTGTTTCCCCTCCTATTATCCATAGGTTGGTGTTGTTGGCCTGAGATAATAAACTATGCTATGTGATGCTTAGACATGCCTAGTTATATGCATAGCTGTACGATGGATATATGTGTTGTTGGAAACAGGTGTGAAATGTTGAGATGATGGTGGAGAAATGTGGTGACAGGTAATAAGATGCTAAGAAGGTGGGGATGAGAGGCCACTATGGTTGTGGTGCTTTGTCTCGTTCTCGCCGCCTAGGTGCGAGTTCTTTACCTCCCGAACCAAGACTGAGCGTGCAACCATGCGTGAGGCCTATGCAATTGCAGGAACCCTCATAGACTAAATAACTCGAGCGGGGCTAGCCAGGGTCCTCTAGTTCGGGCTTCCATTTGCGCGTGCGTGATGATGGTGGTATGAACTGGGATGAGGATGGTGGTGTTAGGAAAATGAGTGGCTGTGGGGCGGGGTGTTGTGATCCTGGCAGTCCTACCGCCACTGATGATCCTGGAAAGTCCTTAACGAGGGAGAAGTCGACACCGTTCCCACCCAGCCGGCTTTCCAAGGAAGAGAGCTAATGCGCAAGTAATGGGCCGGGCGGTACGCGTGGTAAACATTGTACACCCCTGCAGGGTTAAATCTTTTCGAAAAGCCGTGTCCACGGTTAAGGACAACTTGGGAAAGGACGATAAGATCATAGAGTAACTTTAACGGAATGATTAAAAACTGGGTACTAGAGGTACCGCTCAAGATTGTAAGGTGAGCTTCCTCGAGGGTGATTCGGGGAGGTGCCTTGTTGAAACAGGTACAATGGTTGATGTCAAAGGTTGATGACAAGTAAGGTGATGAAAGAAAGAGTCACTTCTTACCTCTTTTGAAAACTATTCTGATTAGTCGATGCCTTTGAGTTACGTTTTCATAAACAAAATCAGCTTTATGCAAAACAACCATATGACTTTGAAAGCCTCATCGAGCTAATGCTCTATATATAATCTTGCGAGTTCGTCGAACTCAACGTCGTTTGTTTTGTTTCAGAGGAGGACTTCACCGACCTCGAAGGTGGGTTCTTTGTGGACGTCGACGAGTAGTCTGGGGTTCCCAGGTGGCAGCTTGGGACATCCTGGAACAGCTGGCGTTGTGATGTTTATCTGTAGGCCTCTTAGGCCATATGTTGGTTCTTGTTGTTTAGAACAACCTAATTTGCTTCCGCTTGATGTAATGTTGGGTCAGTGACCTCTGGTTGTCATTTGCTATCTTTCTCTATATTAAGAGTTGAACTATATGATTTGAGTCGTAGAGTCTGTGATGTGCCAGTTGTTCCACAAGTCTTGGTCTCTCTATTATGCATTGAGGGTTGTGCCTGTGTTAAGGCATCAATCGGGGTGTTGCGTTGCCGATGATCCATTCCGAGCAACGCCTGCCAAAGGTTTTGGCCGGGGATTGGTAAACCCGTAACCTCCGGTTGTATCGCTTAACCGGTGACACACAGCATCATTGTATAACAGTCAGGTCAGGGCGCCACATTCTACTAACCGTGATTTTAGTGATCAATTCTCTAAGCTAATGACCAAGGAATTTGTGATGTCCATGATGGGAAAATTGAATTATTTTCTTGGCTTTGAAATCCACCAATTTCGAGAAGGAACATTCTTATGTCAAGCCAAGTATATTAAGGACATGCTCAAGAAATTTGACATGAACAATGCCAAGCCATATAAGTTTCCCATGGACTCCAAGGCGGATCTTCACTTAGATCCGGATGGTAAGGAAGTTGATCAAAAGCTTTATCGTTCTATGATTGGATCTTTGCTTTACCTTTGTGCATCTAGACCGGATATTATGTTTAGTGTGGGTATGTGTGCAAGATTCCAATCAAGTCCTAGGGAAAGTCATGAAACCGCGGTTAAAAGGATTCTAAGATACTTGATGGATACTCCTAACTATGGTCTTTGGTACCCCCATGGGACAAGTTTTGATCTTGTAGGTTATTCGGATGCGGATTGGGCGGGTTGCAAAATGGATAGAAAATCAACTTCGGGTACTTGCCAATTCCTTGGTAGGTCTCTTGTGAGTTGGTCTTCCAAGAAGCAAAATTGTGTGGCCTCGTCCTCCACCGAAGCCGAATACATTGCCGCCGGAAGTTGTTGTGCACAATTATTATGGATGAGGCAAACTTTAAAGGATTATGGTGTCATTTGTGACAAAGTGCCTCTTTTATGTGACAATGAAAGTGCCATCAAAATTGCTCACAATCCGGTTCTTCATGGGAAGACCAAGCATATTGAGATCCGGTATCATTTTATTCGAGATCATGTTGAGAAGGGTGATATTGCAATCAATTATGTCAACACCAAGCATCAACTCGCCGATATGTTCACAAAGCCTCTTGGTGAAGCAAGATTCAAGGAGTTGAGAGGAGAACTTAATGTGGTGGACATAAGCAATTGGATTTAGTGGACTTCTTGCATACCTACCCATATTAGACGATATTCATTTGGTTTGGATGTAGGCATGGACATAGGGGGAGTGCGGTCCTAATCCATTGGACTATCCCTCCCCCCATTATGCCGATAGTAAGAACTCATTTTGTCTCTATATTTTCATTTCATGAATTGTGAGCTTAAATGATGAGTAGTGGCCGTGAACCCAAGATACATCTTCGCGGTGTCACCCACAAACTCATACATGGTGGCCTTGGCCACCACCCTCTTCTTTATGAAGAGTTGGTTCTTTTTGGAGTTAATTGAAAATCATTTAGAGTTTTTGGTCCTTTTGTTGGTTTTATGGAAAACACACTCAACTTGGCATTTCCTTGTTCGATTCTTGCAAGCTTGAGTGTGAAGTACCATTGTCAGTTTGGCAATCTTATCCCAAGCCTATCCTACCTAAAAACATTCTATCTCTTGCACACAAGTCTTGTTTTGAAACTGAGGAGAAAGGGTTCAGCAGGCCAGAATTTCTGTGTTCCACAGAAATTCTGACTGTCGGAATATCCGATGCCTGACGGGATCGGATTATCCGATGCGTCGGATTATCCGGTCCAAGTCAGACTCGGAATATCCGATTTGGCGGTTTGTCGTTTTTTAAAAGAGGAGAGGTCGGGGTGAAGGGCTCATTCGAGCACTCTGTCCACCCCGACCTCCTCTCTCCTCCAGCCGCCGCCTGCTGTCCCCGCGCCGCCCCGCGTCTCCGGCCGTCCCCAACTCCGGCCCTTGGCCGGATCTGGTGCTCCTCCTCCCGGGAACCTCCCTCCAAGCTTTTGCCTCAATGGATGAGGGTAACTTCTTTTTCTCAAACCCTAGGTGTTCTTCACCTAGTTCATTTCAAGAAGTTATTTTTGTGTTTCCTTTGAGGGTAGTGGTTCCCATTGGTACTTAGAACACTAGGCTAGCCTCCCCTTTTGTCGATCTACTGCTAGACCTAGGATTTGATCAATCAATTGCTGCTGGTTTCAGATCGGATATTCCGATTCAGAGTGAACCGGATATTCCGACTCGTCGGATTATCCGATCCTGACTGAATCGGATATTCCGAGTTGCACAGTTGGTGTTTTTCAGCAACATTTTGATTTGTCCAGGACTAAGTAGATTCAACTTAGGGATGCTCTCCTATTGTACCTTGTATCATTCCTTGCTCTGTGACTTGTGTGTACTTATCCATGCTGCCCATCTATTGCTTTATCTCACAGGTGGTTCGAGTAGTCCTCCGAAGAAGCTAGCTAGAAAAGAAAAACTGCCAGCCATGAAGAAGTCTGTGAAGCAAACTGTCTCCAAACCTAAGAAGAAGGGCAAGGAAACTCGTCCCAACTACTTGACCATGAACAGCATTGACTATGCCCAAGTTCGTCAGTCCAACTGGTACAAGAATGTGCCCAGAGATGAAAATATTGAAGATCCCAACTTCTGGTGCATGGAGCAGCTCTATATATACAAGGACATCTATCTGCATTATCACCATCCTATTCGCCCGATGCAACCCTACAGACTGCGAGATATCAAGGACAAGGCCAGTTATGCTCAAGCTGCATATGTGCTTGAAGAGATGGGAATGGTTCCTCTCATGGAGAAGCAATGTCCGTACAATGTGCCACTTATTCTGCAGTTTTTCTCCACCTTGGTGATCGAGGGTGACCATCTCAAGACCATGAAATGGATGTCGGTAACACTCAGTGTACATCCTCTTTTGCTCGGTTGGCCACTCTCCTTGGCTATTCTTTCAACAGCAGCCATCCTCCTAGTGGTCACCGTATGCATTCTATTGAGAAGCCCAATAAAAATGTGTTGAAGGACATGTATGGGGCTGGTGCAGTTATTGGCCAAAAAGAGGGCCTCCTGCCCCTCTATGATCAGCTTGTGCGCATCCTTCGCTCAACTATTGCTCCTAGCGGAGGTAACAATGACAATATTGTCGCTCCCCTTGCCAACCTGCTTTGCCTTGCTAAAGAGATTGTTGAGAATGAAGACCCTGACGCTGATTTTAGAGTGGATGTGATGCATTTCATTTTTCGTGAGTTGTTTGACTCTATGGTCAGTGGGCTCACTATTCCTTATGCTCCTTACATTATGATGCTCATCAAGGACACTCTGAAGAACCACAACTTCACCAGGTATACTATGCAGCCCCATCCTTACAAGAAGGTCTATCAGAAAAGAAGGAGGTCATTCCATCTGCTGCTGCTGCTCCTGCCAGAGGTTCCTTCATGGGTGATGCACGTCGTGGCGCCCCCAGTCAGGCTCAGGTTCCTTCCTTTGCACCGCAGTTCAAGAAACTAAACTGGTTCCAGCGGCACATCCTGTGTATGAATTCAGACATCCGGAGGGGACAGTATGAGACTTATCTTGGGCAGGAGAACATTCTCAAGCGGCTCCCTCGCCTTCCAGAAGACCCCCACAGACTGCTCCTCTTTCTTATGATCAGTGGAACGAGAACTCTCAGTTTCCATGGGCTCAGCTTGACACTCATCTCCGAGAGACAGCTTCTGCAGGCCCTTCCCGGCCATCCTACACTCGTGCTCCTACTTATGAGTATGCTGAAGACGATGATGCTGAGTATGAGGACGATGATGGTGGTGATGATGATGATGCTGACGCTTCCTCTGAGTCGGAGTGATCTACTAGGGACGTAGCATCGCTCTTTTCCCTTTTTGGCGTTTCGATGCCAAAGGGGGAGAAGTAGTTCTACTAGGTCTCCGTGTGGGATTTGCATGGGTTTGGGCACAAGCATATGCTTTTACCATTCTTATTGCGCTTGTGTCCATTTATGTCAAACTTATTCGTGTTGTGTTTTTATGTGAACTTATGTGTGTGAACCTTTGTGCTTAAGTTATGAGACATATGGATTTCTTATATGGTGGTTTATCTCTACTCTATTGTGCACAAGGTATAGTTTTCTCTCAAAGCTCAACCTATATTGATATGTCTCTCATGAAATTTGTATCTAGTTTCCTTACTATTTGGAGGTGCTCTCCCTATATGTGTTGCATTTGTATTCCAATGCAATTTAATTATATGCACACATTCAGGGGGAGCTTCTCATGTCTTAAGCTCAGGAAACTAGTAAGATATAATTATGCTTTCCTTGCAAATCCTAGTGTTGTCATCTAACACCAAAAAGGGGGAGATTGAAAGGACATTTCTTAATCCCTTGTGTTTTGTGTGTTAGGCAACAACACTAGTGATGATTTAATATGTGAATCAAGTGATGCAGGTTTTAGGTGATTAAAACATCTTTGCATCAAATCCAAAAAGTGAGCTCAAAAGAGCTTGTATTGTTGATGAAGAAAGATAATCGGATTATCTGATTCTGGTTGATTCGGATTATCCGATCGTAAAGGATGGCTCGAATTCTGCTAAGGACTACAAGCAACCACGTACTGAAGTTTTTCGGAATATCCGATTCTGGTGGGATCGGATTATCCGATCGTCAAAGGTGCTCGAATTCTGCTAAGGACTACAAGCAACCAAGTACTGAAGTTTTTCGGAATATCCGACTCTGACTGGTTCGGATTATCCGGTGGTATCGGATAATCCGATACTCATTTGAATCGGAATATCCGATTCACCTGTCTCCAACGGATAGAAATCTGGGAGGGGTATAAATACCCCCCCCCCTTCTTCAAGCTTGGTACCACGACCAGAACTATCTAGCCCACCATTGTTGAAAGCTTGAAACTCCTAGATCTCTCTCCCTACCCACTCAAACACCTTGTCCTTCTAGGACTTGGGAGAGTTGACCTAGATCTACACTTTCACGAAAGCGATTTGATTTCCCCATCCATCCTTTTGAGGAACTTGTTACTCTTGGGTTCATTGGAACCCGAGACGGTCGTTGGTCGTTCGGCTTTGGAAGCCGCGGGGACTAGCCGGGAGCCTCCAATTGAGTTGTGGAGTCATGCCCCGGCCTTGTGATTCTTGTGGCTTTGGGAGCCGTGGGAATTTGGTGAGAGGCTCCAATTCGGTTGTGGAGTGTGTCTCATCCTTGTAAAGGTTTGTTGTCGACCTCAAGGGCATCATAAAGTGACTCGTTGAACTCCTCATTGGAGGATAACACGAGGGAGATACGGTGTGCCATATCAAGGCTATTCGGGGCTCACTTGTGACCCCGCACCGCTCCAACGAAGACGTAGCTTCCATTGGGAAGTGAACTTCGGGAATCATCTCCGCGTCACCGTGTGGTTATCTCTTAACCTTCCTTTACTTGCATTGCTAGCTTAACTTGTTTAGAATATCTTGCTAGCTTGTTTATTGCTCATCATATAGGATTGTTCACGTAGTTGCATATGTAGAGAACTTATATTTGAGCAATTGCCCAATTTGATTAAAAGAAAAAGAAAATTTGTAGTTGCCTATTCACCCCCCCCCTCTAGTCAACCTACTCGATCCTTTCACAATGAATAGGTACGGCGGCCATTTTGACCATTTGTTCAAGAAAATAAAAGAAAGTGAAAGAATACTAAAAAAATGAAATCCTTTGACATGGAGTCCTTTTATGTGTACCAGTTGCTAGGGAAAATTATAAACTAGATTTTTGACAAATTATGCCATGAATATTGGTTGATTCTTATTGGTGGAGAAAACACACAACAAACCATGCTTTCTGATTGGTCAGAAGAGAGTTGACGCAGATCACACTTCTGAGCCGTTGGATCCAGTGGATCCAACAACTCAAATCGCCTTTGTAGATTGGGAGGGCATGGATAGGTGACATGTCCTTTTTCCCTTTTTTCTCCTTTCTCTTTCCTTATCCCGTGCGGAGACACATCTTTCTTTCCTTCTTTCCTTTTTCTTTCCTTCTCTCTTCCTTATCTTCTCCACGACGAACCGCATCCGCATGCTACTGGAGAGCGGCCGACGCCATCTCCTCTCCACGACCACCGCGGCCCCCGACGCCATGGACGCTGGCCGCATCGTCCCTCGTCTCTGTCCCATCCTACCGCTTCCTCGCCGCCGGTAAGAGGTCGTCCGCGAGCTGCCGGTGGAGCCCCTCGTCCTCTGCGCGACATGCCTCACTTCCGACGCCGTCGAACTCCACGTCCTCGGGCACGTCGGCCACGGAGGGCTCTCGTCTCCCTGCTCGCCTTCCTTCGCGAGCCGCGCGACGTCGCCGGCCAACGAGGGCTCCTTCCGCGCCAAGGACCTCATCACCAGCGGCGCCTCCATACTCGACACCGCGGGCTCACGCCGCGCCGAGGGGCTCGTCATCGCCAACGCCGTCGTGGTGGTCGACCGCGAGTAGGGTGGTCATCTTTTCATTTCCCTAGGAGACTGAACTTAATTGCTGTGCAAGTATTTATAGTCTTCTAGAAGGTTCACAGGCCCGCAGAAAAATAAGAAAAAAATGCAACCGATCTCTCCGTCAAAGAAAAAGAAAGAAATGCAACTGATTTTTAAAGGTGTAAAAGCAAGTTCAATGTACTCCTATAAGCTAGCAGTCGTACGTCCGTCCGGGCTCCACCTCCACAGGTTCCCGGTCTGCTTGCCCGACCAAGCATGCAATTGCGGCGAAGAAAGCGGGACACAGCTCTCCGATGGAGGTAGAACGCCGGCGACGCGAACGAGGCCGCCAAACGTGACAAGTCGCTATAGCAAGCTGCTCGAGATGTACCGCTCGCTCGTACTTGTTCAAGTTGAAAGCAGACTAGCGATTCCGAGTGTTCACCTAAAGCGATTAGAAAATACTACTCCGTATCACACTAATTACGGCCGAAAGGCACATGACAAGAGCTTGAATGAATCAAAAAGGGAAGCAAAGCATGTTATTCCAAACACCGTTTGTACAAGACGGTACTAGGTAGGTTCGAATATATACAACCTCCTGCATCGTCATCACCATGCAGCAACACACACACAGGAAAAAGGAGTAGGCGCTCGCTCTCCAGATAAAGCTGGAACAGAGCCTAAACCAGGGGTTAAACACGCTCCTACCGCTCCTCTGCGCGGCGTTGTACATACAAAAACCGTATTGATAGCGTCGACCGGCCGGTGTGTCTCGCCGATCGATATATCTCTACGACTTCTCTGAAGATGGTCTCCGACGGCATGGCCTAACTTGCCTCTGCTACTAGCTCCGAGTCTCAGGTTCACCGGCCGTTCGATCAAGTTGGCTGCTCCATCGCTCGGGATCCTCCGCCGCTCACGATCCACGGGTGGCCTGCATTACAAACACGAATAAACGATTAATTCCTGGATCAAAACAGACAGAAACTCCGAGAGAATACATGAGCAGCTAATCTGCGGGTCTAAACTCTAAGACAAGTCACAATGGGGAGTAACTTAGACTAGTAACATGCATATGTTACTACTCTAAGTTACTACCTACATAGTGGAGAGTAACATGTGTGTAGTGTCATATTTAATAGGTTATATACTCATCTTGTCTTGAAATGTGTGATGTTATGGTAACATAGCTAGTTACCACAATCATCTCTCTCCTCATTAATTACCCGCCACATCAGATTTTTTGCCTATGTGGCACTGATGTTACTCCCCATTGTGACTAGTCTAAAACAGGCAGAGACAGGGATTGGTTTGTGTGCATACGGAGAACTTGCTCGGCCGAGAAGCGTCTCCACTCGTCGCGGCACATCATCCGCCTCACGAGGTCCTTGGCCGCGGGAGACACGCCGGAGAACAGCCTCGGGGGGAACCTGACGCTCCCCCGCATCACCGCCGACAGCACGTCCTTGGCCGTCTCGCCGCCGAAGGGCAGCGCGCCGCCGGAGAGCAGCACGTACATCACCACCCCGGCGCTCCACACGTCCGCCTTCTCGCCGTAGTCCTCGCCGGACACCACCTCGGGGGCCACGTAGTGCGGCGTCCCCACCAGGCCCTCGGCGCGCCCACCGTCCACGCCGATCCACGCCGCCGACCCGAAGTCCGCCAGCCGCGCGCGCGGCGAGGCGTCCTCATCCTCCACGTCCAAAACGATGTTGTCGGGCTTGACGTCGCGGTGGGTCACCCCGCGCCGGTGGCAGAGGGCGAGCGCCTGGGCGACCTGCGCGACGATGTCGGCGGCGACGGGCTCTGGCACGGGTGCGCCGCGGCGGAGGCGGACCCAGTCGAGCAGGTCCGGGCCGGAGCAGAGGTCCATCACCGTGTGGGTCCACGAGTCGTCCTCGTACATCGCGTGCACCTGCACCACGCCCGGGTTGCCCGCGCCGGCGAGCTGGGCAAGCTTCGGCTCAAGCTCCGCGAGTTCCCGGTCGAGGTCGTCCGCGAGATTAGACCGGTCCACGGACTTGACGGCGAAGGTCTCGCCGGTGGAACGCGAGGAGCAGCGGTGGACGACGCCGAACCGACCGCGGCCGATCTCCTCGCAAATCTGGTAGTCCGTGTTTAGCTCTCCACTCATGGTTCAGTGATTTTCCTGTGAAATTTCGGGTTAACCCCATCGGAATGAGGTGGTGGCCTATTTAAAGACACAACCAAGCCTACGGGCTCGCGGAATATTCGGATCCTGCCCGTCCGGGATACTGCATTTTCTCCTGTTCCCATTTTGCCCTCTAGGTCATGTCGCTTGGATCAGAAACCAGAGGTTCCGTTTGTCATGCCTGATTGATTCACAGGATTTTGAAAAACGACAAGAATAAGAATAGATTATCATGACAGTCTTACAGGAATCAAAAAACGCAGAAATCAGGAGTAGATGTTATTTGATTGCACCGCGGGAAACTGCAGAAAATTTGTATTGAGATTTTGTGCATGTCATAAACAAATACTCCCTCCGTTCCAAGTTAGATGACTTTCATTTGTCTACATGCAGATGTATCTAGATGTGTAACAAGTTTAAATACATTCGTATCTAGACAAATGGAAGTGATCTATTTTGGAACGGAGGGAGTAGGAATTTTTTCACTAGGTCTCGCCTCTTATTAGAAATCGTATGGAATTATAGTTGTCATAAACACATAGGAATTTGTATTGAGATTTTGTGCATGTCATAGTTGTCATAAACACATAGTTGTCATAAACACGTAAGAATACTTTGAATCAAATGGAATCTATAGGAAAAGTTCCTATGGTGAAAATTCTATACAATTTCTTTGAAAATCATTTGAATCAAATAGGCCCTAAAAATTTACCCTAAGGGTCGAAGGATGTTTTCTAACGGAAACGATCCGTAGAAAACCGGACATAGCTAGGTTCATTTATTTTACTGGTCGGGAGCAGTGCTAAATACGGAGTTGGAAAATCTAACGTCTTCCCAATCTAAACCTAAATAAGAGAGAATTAAGGGAAGATCAGGTTGAGTACAAGGCAACATCAAAATAGTTACCCCTCCGTCCTTTTTTAGCTTTAACAAGCCAGCTAACCTTTCCAAAACGTTTTATAAAAAGGAATATGAAGAATATAATGATACAAACTGTGAGCAAGTTAGGTAACATAGATTCTACGACTACCCATTGTACAGATATCATAGGTAGTGTCATGCATTTCATGCATGCAAAAAACAGATGTGTCACTATAATTAATGCAAGAGTGGATAATGATATCATAGCTACTAGATAGTGTAACATAACACATTCCAAAACAAAATGAATCTACAACATATTACATGATATACTATGTTTACTAGCCGAGTTAGTACATTAGTACATACACTAGTGATTGTTATTTTCCACGGTGAATAGCTTAAGAAGGAAAATGATTTAAAGAAAATAATTGTAAGACGGGAGCACGGATGATTTTTTTAAGGACTACCAAGGTGGATGTAATGCGGTATTTATGCAAGTGTCGTGACTGTCACCTTCACAATTGTTGATGTGCGGCGGGGGGGGGGTTTGGTCTCACTTAGTGACGAGGTTATCTAGGGCTGATGGTTCTACAAGTTTTTCTGCGTGTCACTGGCACTAGTAGGGAGGGTTGGCAGTCTGTGGCGCACCCTTAATTGGTGCGCCACAAAAAAAATTTGTGTGGCGCACCAGTCACATTTCTGTGTCGCACTAAACCACATGCGCCACAGAAATTAGACATTCTATGGTGCACCAATTGCGCCACAGAAAGTTATCTGGGGCGGGTTAAAATTTGAAAAAAAAAATCTGTGGCGCCCCCCCCCCCCCCCCCCCCGTGGATCGCCTTTTTAGTCTTGCAGGAAGTAAAACAAAATGATAAATAGAATCCTTTGACATGCAGTTAGGTTTGAGTGTCTAGTAGGTATAGAAATTTTGAAATATGAATTTTGACTTTTTCTGCAACAAACAGGAAAAAAAACTTGCAACAGCCATAACTTTTGCATACGACGTCGAAATCATGCAAAAAATATGTCAAAAAAAAAAACGTGAGAAAAATCCGAGTTCGAATCCACCGGGGTTTACCCGGTCCGCAATTCACAGATTCCTCTAATTCCAAAAGAAAAAAAGTTATTTCAAACAGACGATTTTTCGCAGCAAAATCAAAAAAAAGGAAAAAAATTAAAAAATTAAAAAAATAAAAATTCAAAAAGTCCAAAAAAAGACACAGAAATGTATAACAAAGAAGATTGTTGAATTTTTTGAAGTGTTTTGACTTTTTGAATTTTTTGGGTTTTTTGAATTTTTTTAAGTTTTTTGAATTTTTTTGGATCTTTTGAAACTTTTGAATCTCCTTTTGAAACTTTAGAAGTTTTTGAAAAATCTGAAATTTAAAAACACACATTTATAACACATACCACACATATACACATACAAGACTTAAAAGGGTTCATATGATATATATATCAATAAGAACTTGAGTAGCACAAGTGTAGGTGAACTGGGTGGAACTTAGAAGTTAAGCGTGCTAGGGTTGGAGCAATTTGAGGATGGGTGACCTAGCGAGAAGGTATCAGTTCAAAAAATTCAAAAATCTGAAAATAATTCCAATAATTAGGATTTTTCATATTATTTCATATTTTGATTTTTCCGATTTTTTTTTAAACTTTTTATATTTTTTTTTTGCATTTTTTGAATTTTTTCAATTTTTGAGAATTCTGTGGCGCACCACGCCAGGTGCGCCACAGAAATGTGAGAATTCTGTGGCGCATCAAGCCAGGTGCGCCACAGAAAAAATTTAGTGGCGAGAATTCTGTGGCGCACCCAGCAAATCTGTGGGTGCGCCACAGAATCAAAAAAGGGTGCGCCACTGATAGCCTTTTCTGTACTAGTGTGGGCTAATGAATCAATGATGCGGCATAAATACTACTCCTCCGATCGGTTATGGTTGTCACTGATTTATCTAATTACACGTGTATCTTGACATATTTTACTATGTAGATAATCCGTGTTTAGACAAATTTGTGTCAACAATTTTCAATCAGAGAGAGTAATAATTACTTGTAATGTAAGGAACCAATTTTCCAAGGAATAGGTGTTGTCCTATTTGGAGAAGTGTGATCTGTCGAGTGAAAAATGAGCAACAAAACCTCGTGGACTATGGCGTGTGGGTGGACAGTCAATATACACGGTACTCCCTCTATCCCAAAATAGAGGTGTGTGGGTTCCAAAGTCAAATTTTATAAAGTTTAACCTGAAGAAGATATGCCCTAGAGGTAATTAATAAAGACATTTTATTTATCATATCTCAATTGTTCATAATATGTTTTACACCATGATATAACTGTATTAAGCAGAAACATTAATACACGTGTGGTGCATAAACAATCAGGTCCCTAGTAGACTCTATTTAACTAGTTCATTGCGCAATTGATGATCGAGGTTTTCCGATCATGTGACATTGGTGTCAGTTGACAATTGAGTCATATCATTGGGAGAATGATGTGATGGACATACCCAATATTTGTAGGTCATTACGCCTTCGACCGTGAGATCAAATTCAATCTCTATTTCTGAAAGATACTTTGATTGCATCAAACGTCATATCTTATATAGTGTGACAATAAAGGTATCCCTCTCGGGTATCGGAAGGGAGTAGGTGAGGCGAGGGATCAAGTGCGGGATTTACCAATCCACATAGCAGGATAGATACTCTGGGCCCACTCGGTGAGATTACATCAATGAGCTTGCAAGCATGTGACTAGGTCACGGGGATGTAATATCACAGACGAGTAAAGAATAGTATTTTCGGCAACGAGATCGAGTCTCGGACAAACTAAGTATCGCCTGGCAAAAGGTTTAAGACTTAACGGCTAAGGTTCGAACGACAAAGTTATTCGTAATGCACAGGGACTAATATGGGTATCCACAGTCCCGCTATTAGTCAATGATCGGAGAACGGGTCTCGATCATGTCTGGAGTATTCTCGAACCGTAGGGTATCAAGCTTAAGGGAGTGACGCTTAAAATAGATTGGACACAGAAGAGAAAATAGAAGAGAGCACCGGAAGCGTTCCGGGACACATCCGATGGTGATCGGAGGTCAACGAAATAGTTTTCGGAGCCGAAATAAATTAGATAAATTGTGTTTAATATTAATTAATGGAATTAATGATTAAATACATTTTTATTTAATTAATTTCGAATTTATTTGGCAGCCCAACCTTAAATGGGCCAACTCCCGAAGGAGAAGGCTCGGAAGGGGGGAAATGCACCCACAGGAGGGAGGAGTGGTGCGGCTGGCCCTGGTGGGCTGGGAGCCCACCAAGGGGGGCCGACGCACCCCCCCATGCGGCTGCACCATGTGGGTTTAGTCCCACATGGCTAAGCCAAGGGGTTTGCACACCCTCCTCCTCCTATAAATATAGGTGCCCCATGCCTTTGAAAAGACACACCAAATTCTCTCTCTCTCTCCCTCGAAACATGACTCCGAAATTGGGGTTACGCCGAGGTTGAGGTTTTCTCCACCATACGCACACCGCCGTGCTGTTGGTCTTCGTTCCAAGTCTTCTACTTCCGCTGCTCGGATGGATCGGAGCTCGGAGGTCGTCTTCTTCACCGTACGCTTGTGACCCCCTGCGAGGCACCACGCTTGGGTGCTTGGAGGTGATCGTCTTCACGACCTCGAGGTCGGCTACGTCGGCTTCATCAACAACACCTGTGCGGGGGTGTAATTCCCGCTTTTTGGTCTACAAGGGTATGTATATTCCTCCGTATATCATATATCTGCATAGTTATAGATTCTGGCTAGTTTAAGGTTATCGTTGTTAGGATTTTTTTTGTTTTGTGCCTACGATCCTCTTCATAACCAACTACATAGAAAATTATATCAACATGCACAATACCAAATCAACATTGATAGAATCGCCATGACCTATATTGTCATATTATATATACTAGCAAATTGCCCGTGCATTGCAACGGTGAAGAAATGATGAATAATTCTAAAAAATGATAAATAATTCCAGAGCGTTGCGATGGGTGAAGAAATGGTAAATAATTCTAAAAAATAAATCAAGTAAAAGATTCAGTTACAACCGGTTAACAAATGATAAATAATTCTTCTGCGTTGGATCGTGGCACATTATTCAATCCACTGCCAGTTTTTGTAGTTGGTGAAGGTAAACGAATCAATTTCCTTCATGTAAGAACAACAAATTTACCAGCAATCCAAGTCAAGTTCCCTCATCCATGGCGGCGCTGTCGGGTGGAACGGCGCCAAGTGAAGCTGCTGCTGACGGCCATTGGCGAGAGTCGACAGTAAGCTTCCCTGAATAAATTAGGCCATCAATAAATTGGTAATAACATAAGGGATTTCAGCACTGCCATTTACCCATTTGGTAGAAAAAATAGGACTTCTAGCAAAGACGGCCCAATTCTCTCCTTTTCTGTCTCAAGTCCGGCGAATTCCCCCAAGTGCAAGCCCCAATCCTTATCTTCGCTATCATGGGCGGACCCAGCGTCGCGGCAGCCCGGGCGCTTGCCCGGGCTTCGGTCGCGCTCGCCTCGTACGCGAGAGTGATTCCAGCGATGAAATCACATCTGACGAGGGGCAAAACTGTTCGCTTGGTGCCTTGGTGGGCCTTGAGGTTGATGGCTTGGGTTGGGCTGTGCCTCGCAGTGGAAAAAGAGGCCGCAACGAATCATTCGATCTGGAAAAAAAAAGGCAGCGACCAGTCAGAGGCTGCTGCTGCTAAGACATGGATTGCTGTTCAAGTTACTGCACCGGTGGGTGGGTCGGCCCAGCATGGAAATGGTGGTCAGCATGCTGCGTGTGAGGCCAATATGCATGGTGTGGTCATGGACAATAACGTGCAGACCAATGATGGTGTACACCAGCAGGCTAAGGAAGTACTCCCTCCGTTTTTTAATATAAGATGTTTTAATTTTTGTCCACATGCAAATGAACACAAATGTATGTAGACACATTTTTGTGTGCATGTTCACTCATTTTAGTGTGCATATAGACAACATGTGTACCACCTAAAACATCTTATATTAAAAAACGGAGGGAGTAGTAAAGATGAAAAATGCTGCAGCTAATGGAGGCAAAAAGTTCAGAAGACACAAGGGGGAGAGAGGCACAACACAATGGAGACTGAGAGTGAAAGGGCAGTGGTAAAAAAGAGACAGCTCGAGGCATCTGAGATGAAGACTGATGAAAAAAAAGAAGCAGATGGTTGATGTGGTCATAGCAGAGAAACAATTTCCGTAATTCTTATATTGGTTTGAGAAAAAAATTATTTGGCTTGCGGAGCGCCCAGGCTTCGAAAGATTCCTGGGTCCGCCACTGTTCGCTATCATTTATTCGCAACAAACTGAAATTAATAGGCATTGCAAACATGAAACGGGAAGGATTGGAGATTTAAAGGAGCCTAGGACGCAGTGCATGGGCCGGCAATGCAAATTGCAGCTAGGGACGCTGAACTGTGAGAGCTGCTGGCTGACCGGAAACCTGGTCGCCTTGCCGGACTAACGCAATCCGGCAATTCCTCAACCGCGAGCAGCGCGACACCAACCGGCCCTCCGTTCAAGAATCCTTGGATTTCTTCAGGGTTTCGTGATCTCAGATTGGGGAGGGATTGAAAGGATAACGGCAACTAAAGGTTCTGACTAAATGTTGTCAGTCAAGTTTTCTATCATGGCCGGCATTGACATGGTGATCCTCTCGAGGATTGTCATATTTTCGATGCGTGCCCATTTTCCTACAGTTGAGTGCCATCCAACAATGCTGTTTGAGATGCAAGCATGCTTCTTAACACGTGCACCACGCATCACAGTGCATCGGGAAAGCCTCACACCATCCTCCACAACGCATCCAGGGCCTATAGCAACATCAGGACCAATCAGACAACCTTCTCCGATTTTGGCACTCTCGTCCACCAGGACATTACCGAGAACATGTGCTCCAGTGGCTAGCCTGCTAGCTGATCTCTTCCTAAGTGAATTTAGATAAAGACGCAAGCCAGTAATGTAGTCCCTTGGCTGACCAATGTCCATCCAAAAGCCTGGGAGAACCATAGCATAGAGCTTTTGATCAGCTGCAATTCGTGGGAATACCTCTTTCTCAATGGAAGTTGGCTTCAGTTCGATACGGTCGAGGACTGACGGGTTTAACAAGTAGATTCCTGCATTGATCTTGTTGCCTACAAATATTTTTGGCTTCTCTACAAATCTTTCAACGACTCCAGTCTTGTCCTCCATAACTACAACACCATACTTTGATGGTTCATCCACCTATATACATATTGGAAAGGGAGTCAGTTTAGAATCAGATGCATGAGTTGATTGCACAAGAAAGTGGTCAAAGAAAGGGGCTACCTTAGTGACCATAATTGTCGCCTCGCCACCATGGCTCTTATGAAATTTTATGAGCTCAGCAAATGGGTATTCACTTATGACATCGCTGTTGAGGACAAAGAATGGCTCGCCAGATCCATCCAGAAGCTTGTCCCTTGCTAGGGCAAGAGGGCCAGCAGTTCCCAAGGGCTCGGTTTCTTGGGAGCATGTGATTGTGATGCCAAGCTTATCCTCAAAATCCTTCAAGAAGTTAATCATGACCTGGAAGATATACATACCACAGTGATTAGAGTGCCGAAGTATAATGATGTGAGACCACCACAGTGAAGATGAATTATCTCTTCTATACCTCTGGACGGTAGTTGATGGCTAAAACTACTTCTGTCACACAAACATCCTTCAAAGCTTCAATCTGCAAAAATTGGCAAGTTTTTATGAAAAAGATTGTTCTTTCCTCAGATAAATAAATCATTTTGTCAGTGCTAGCATATGAATTTGGATATACAGCAACTTTGCTTGAGATGACAAACAACTGTTATTGCATTTGGGTGAGAAAAACGATCCCAGGGAAACATGATCTGGTACACGGTTTTTTTCCAAGGACACACAGCAATCGTGCAGCTAACAAGGGAAGCAACGGTTGAAGGGCTAAGAGGTTTCTTGGCTCCCTTCCGTCAGAGCACATTCAGATTCTACTGACGGCAAATGGTTACTCCACGACTTGTACACAAGTACGCAGGGTCTGAAGTTCAACCAACAAAGCAAGTTTACACTGCAGTGTCCCATGCGCAACAACTCTGCCAACAAAGACTTTGGTTACCTGGTGCAGGATCATGGGCTTGTTGGCGAAATCAACGAGGGGCTTGGGGAAGCTGAGCGTGAGCGGCCGGAGGCGAGTCCCGAAGCCTCCGACGAGGATGAGCGCCTTCATGGTGAGTTAATCACCCCTGCTGTCTTGTACCTCCCCTGATTCCTATCGACCACAACACCCGGAAACAAATCAAATCACTGCTCGCGGACACGCGGAATCGATCTGCGGGGTGCCAGATCAGTGCGAGAGCGCACGGCACGGATTGACGACGCCGTCCGTCGGATCCTCCGCGTCAAGTACACCATGGGCCTCTTCGAGAACCCCTACGCCGGCCACAGCCTCGCCGGCGAGCTCGGCAAACAGGAGCACCGCGACCTGACACGGGAGGGCGTGAGGAAGTCCCTCATCCTGCTCCAGAACGGCAAGCCCGGCGAGAAGCCGCTGCTGCCGCTGCCCAAGAATGTTGGGACCATCCTGGTCGCCGGCAGTCACGCCCACAACCTCGGCTGCGGCGGCTGGGTTCGAACGGGAGGAACCCTAGTTCTGTCAGAAACGAGCGGAAACTTTTTTTTTCACTTACCGATGGCAGGTGGGTAAAATCTCGTAACACATAGGGGTAAAATTGGAAATCTAAAAAACGTACCAATCATCACCTCAAGCCATATTATATACTACCTCCGGTCCGTTAAAAGAGGCGGAAGAAAATAGCATGGAGTGCACAAATCGTACCTACAGCGTCCGACGCTTTTTTCGGACCGGAGGGAGTAGTAGAGATCAACGTGGATTTGGTGCCATTAGGGGTCAGCGGTGCATGCACTAAGAGCCGTTAGATACTACAACGTGATTCGCGCTGCCGTTTGATGCCGTTTATGTCCGTTTAGCGTCCACGAATCCGTACCCGTTCGTGTCAAAAGAAAAGGGACCGTGTCCACGAATCCAACCCCACAACGCAATTGACCTTTCTCTCTCCTTCGTTCAACGCGTTAGTTTGTAGCCAAATTATTAAGACAAAAAAGGAAGGAAAAATCAAATCAATTTTTGGATCTTGAAGCATCGTAACATGCCCATATAATTTTGCTTGAATATATGATCTACGATGTGACAGGAAAAAGTTCTTTTAATTATCTCGTAAAATAATTTGAATGCACATGGAATCTGGATCGGGAACACCGTGTATAAACACAATCAACATCGACCTGATTCCCTCATAAAACATCGATTTGATAACCAGATCGGAAGAAAAAAGAGGCGAAGCAAATTCAGATCGATCAAATCGCTGCGACCTTGTGCGTGACCCACGCCCCGGCTTCTCCTTCCTCCCGACGCCGCGCGTCTCTCCTCCCTACTTCTCGCATCGTCGGCGCAGCCCAGGGATCTTCTAGCGCCCCGGCCGCCCGTCGCCATGGCAGCCACCATGCCTCGCACGGCCGTTGCCCTTCCTCCCCACAACATCTTGCTAGGAACCGCGGCGGCCGTTGCCGGGCGATTCCTCAGCATCTGAGAGTCGTTGCGGCTGTTGGCGGCGGCTGACGCGACGCGGATGGTATGGTGCCACGCGGGGAGGCGGATGTACGGTCTATCCTGCTCAGGGATTTCGGGGAAGGTCTGCGGCGGCGGGTATCGGGCGCTGGTGCCATGGTGGGGGTCGGGTTGGTTTGGAAAGGAAGAGAGAGAGAGCGTGAGCGGTGGGGAAAAAGGCCAGGAGAGAGACGTGGGCAATTGGTTTTGGGGGAAAAGGAGCCACATGACGGGTATGATGACGTTTTCGAATCAGGTGGTGGAGAAAAACTAGACGGAACGGCGTTAATTGAATCGGTGATGTAAACTGCTCTATAGAGCAATCCAAGGGATGGTGGTAGGTGCGCTGCCAAACCTGGCCAACGGGTCGGCCCGGCACGGCACGGGCCCGTTTAGGTTTTGGCAGGCCTGGCACGGCACGGCCCACCAGGGGACGTTTAGTAGACGGGCCGTGTCGTGCCGGCACACGGGCCTGGCATTAAGGCCTAGGCACGACCCCTGAGCTAAACGTGCCGGCACGGGCCCGCTTAGGCACGACGGGCCAGATTTGGGCCACGTGCCAGTTTTGACTGTTTTTGCTTTAAAAAATGCAAAAAAATTCAGAAAAATTCAGAATTAAATATAGAAAAATGTAAAATGCGATACATGATAAAACAGAGCTTTATTGCTAGCTGCCTCACTAAAACCTTCTATCTCTAGATAGGAAAAAGAGTACAGCTTTGCTCTAAAACAGCTAAAACTAGCCGATGACATCTCCTCTTCTGAGATGCGCGTCGTGGTGCCGAGTTAAGTGGCCGGTTGGTCCACGCCTCTGCACGTGCAGCAGCCTCGAGCAAAATTTGCATTTTGCTTGGAGCTGCTCCACTACATCCACTACGGTAATTACTTCATCGTAGTGCCGCCACACCGGGGAAGGCCGAGGCCTAAGGTATTCAGCTCCACGAATCTGGTTGTTTTGCTGGGGTTCAGGTTCAGCCATGGTGTGTGTGTGTGTGTGTGTTTGTGTGAGGTTGTGTGTAGTTGTGTGAGAGAAATGAGAGGGGTGGTGAGAGCGTTTTGTAGCAGGAAAAATTGATCTAGGGTTTGCATTTTACAAAATATGTCGAATGAAAAAATTGGTCGCCACGGCCGAGTGGCCGACCGGCCTCGTGCATGCATTGCAGTGATGCAGTGCAGTATGCCAGTGAGCCAATAATGCACAAGCTGTATGCATGCACTATGCAGTGCAGTGATCAAACATCAAAATTTGGCAGTGAGCCAGTGAGCCAATAATTCATGCAACATGCGGCCACTCCAGTGCAGTATGTCCAATCCAAGTCACTCCACTCCAATGCAATAATGCATGCAGCATGCGGACTAGATTCCCTTCTCATTTATCTGTGTTGTGGCTTTATTTTTGCCCCAAAAATTTGAAAGAATAGGATGAAAAGAAAACATTGTAGAAAACAGAAAATATTCATTTGATAAAGAAAACAGGGTAGAAATGAGGCAAAGTGTCATTTGGGATAAAAGTGAGCTTTATTATTTGCTGCCTCATTAAAACCTTCCATCCCTGAGAAGGAAAAAGAGTACAACTTGCTCTAATCTAAATTACAAAAAGAAAAAGAGATTACAAAAAGATGCAAAAAATTACAAATGCTACAGCTACTGGTCTTCTTCTTCTTCTTCTTCTTCTTCTTCTTCTTCTTCTTCTTCTTCTTCATTAATGGCAAGATTATAGAACGTGGCTGCCAGTTCTTTGTTTTCAACAGTGTGTTGGCATCTCCTCCTCGCTAGTTCTGCATCCTTCACGGTCATCAGTGTTTTCACCATCTAATAGGCATGTCTAAACTATATCTGCGAGCTACCGTGCCTAATGCAATGCAATATCTCTTGTAATTGGCAATTCGACCATTATCACTACCGAGAAAAGTAATTGCATTGCGCAATACTTCAATGTGGTCTTTCACCTTCTTTAAAGCACATTTAGCAATAAGATCAATTATATGACAAGCACAACATTGATGCATTAAATAGGGTGCAGCATAGTGGTCAAATAAAGGAGTGAGGTAATTCATTGCATTAGTGTTTGCCGAAGCATTATCCAGAGTTATTGCAAAAAAATTGGAGGTGAGAGCAAAATTTTGCACAACTTTATTTATAGCATTTGAAATATTCAGACCACTGTGTGAAACATCAATTAATTCAAATCCTATGACTCTTTTTTGTAGTTGCCACTTTTCATCAACATAATGGGCAACCACACAAATGTAGTCTTTCTTAGCCCGACCACTCCAAATATCAGATGTTAAAGCGACAGAAAATGTGCATTCGACAAAGTTTTCTTTAATTTTAGCAAGATTCTTTTTGCATAATTTTTTCATATCCCTAGATGTAGTTTGTCTAGAAACAAGTTTAAAATTAGGATTTTGAGTAGTTTGAATATATTCGACAAAAGCTTCCGACTCACCAAAACCTAATGGTAAATCATTAGAAGCAATCAAAGCACAAAGAGCTTCTCTCTGCAGAGCGGGATCATAGGTCCAATTACGTACCGAACCGTCGGGGTTGAATTGGAGCGTGCTTTGGACGCCGGCGGCTGAACTTGCCGCGTCCTTCTTAGCCCTCTTCTCGTGGATCTCGATGTGCCTCGTCAAGTGGCCGGTTCCTCCTTTGCTTTGCATGGACAACACACTTGTGCATCCATGCCATTTGCACTTGTCCTTGATCTCCGGGGCACCTCCCCCCGGCGGCACCACTGATTGTTCTTCAAAGTGATCCCACACCTTGGAGGTTCTTTTGCGTGGCCTTTTTGCGGTGGAGGAGGTGGAGGTGGTGGGATGAGAAGCTTGAGAAGGCTGTGATTTAGATAGGGAAGGATCGCCATAGGGATTGGGGTCAAAGAGAGGAGAATGAACATAGGGATCGCTATCAACGACAAAATCGGGGTCGGGATCACCGAGGTTGAAGGTGGTATTCATGTTGTGATCAGCCATGTTTGAGTGTGAGAAATGAGAGGGGTGTGCAACCCTTTTTATAGCAAAAATTTGACATTTTTTGGACTAAAACAGCCCTCCAACGGCTATATACTCTAAATCCTGCTTAAAATGGGTTAATCTGTGCAAATCTAGCTTAAAAAGGTTCCAACGGGCCGAAATATGGCCGTTGCGCAGTCCAGATTCCCTCCCAACGGGAGGAATTCTGCCCGTTGGGCTCTAATCAACCGCACCGCGCGTCGCGTGCCTGGCGGGCCGTCGCGTGCCTAGCGGGCCTTCGCGTGCCTGGCCGCTAAACGGGCCGTGCCCGTGCCGGCACGCGAGCTCGGCCTCCAGGCCCCAGCACGACCCCAGGCGGGCCACGGGCCGAGCACGGCCCGCTAAGGCACGTGCCGTGCCAGGCCCATGACGGGCCAGGCACGCGTGCTCGCGGGCCAGCCCGCTGGCACGGGCCCAGGTGGCCATGTTTGTGCGCCATGACACCCCACTATTTCCTTTATATATATTGGTGAGTAAATGTTGATATATTTTCCTACACAATTGGTTAAATATTATAAAAATTGACTTTGGCGAAAAATTACGGACATCCTATTTTTGGAAGGAGGGGGTACCTGGGCAAATATGTTGAGCCAATCAAAAACAGGAGATTCGACATCTCTTGCTCCACTTGCAGTTTCGTTCCCATGCGGCCATAACCACAACTAGGGAGTGCTAAAGTTATCTATTAGTGTATCTGTCTCTAAATATTGTGGCAGTGTGGCATAAAAACTAAGTAAAGTCAATATTTTCTAAGTTTGATTAGACATATGGAAATAAAATACAACTAAGTACAATATCGAGTATTATTTATGAAATATATTTTTATGTTGAATCTATATTGATACGATATTGTGGTGGATTCGAATGCGGTGTGGCCCATATATCCTTCAAATTCCAAAATCTCAAAAACCTATTGCGGTGGATTCTAATGCGGTGTGGCCCACATATCCTTCAAATTCTGAAATCTAAAAAACCCACTCAGTGTGTGGATTTGGTGGAAGATCAAATTTCCGCATGAGTCATCGATAGTGTGTATATGTTTATAACATTAGTGAAGCAAAAAATCCTTAAACACACATTTTCCAAGATCATGGATGCACCATGCTCTGTACTACAAGTGGTTTGAATTGATCCGGGATCGCCTATCCTAAGCCATTAAAGGAAATTCAGAGTTTAGATACTGCTGCAGTATTCTTAGAATTCGAGTGCTATAAGCTTTAGGTGGCAATCTGGACTCTAAAGTGCAATCTGGACTCTGAAGAATATCAAGAGTTTCTAGATCTCAAATATTTGTTTATGAGGAGTTATTATCTTTGACTTTTCATTAGATGATGGGGTGTACCAATAGCATGAATCATGAGTTATAGGTATATCTTTCAGAGTAATTTAACCAACACAATCTAACTTCTCACTCATTTATTGTGTATTTCGGGGGTTGTCTGACTCGTTATAAGAGTAAGTACAATAAGCTTACGTAAGCAATCTACAAGGGTTAAGATATTGTTTAGATGACATGGAGGAGAGAGAAGAGGAGGAAAAAAGGGAGTGAGCTCTAATGTAAGAGCTAGCTGCGGCACGTGCTCCTAAACACTTTGTGAGAGCGAGAGGAGGGTCATGTCTTAATAAAGTACTAACACATTTTTATAACTAACTATTATACATGTTGGCTATATGGTTGACTATAGATGATATGACACTCTCTCATAGCCAGCTGCTGAATATACTATCAAATTTGCTCTAACTGCACTGAGTGGACTATCTGATTCAACAATTGGGCTTGATAATAATAGATGCCGATCTAAGTTGTTATTACTCTCTGTTGCTTCTTGAAGGTATAACTGCACCACATGAACACATAGTTACGTAATTTTTGTAAAGAGTTTGGCAAGTGGTGTACAGTCAGTTAGACTAATAAAACGCCTACGTATGGGGATGTGCAAGTCTGGCAGTGCTAGTCTGCTGGACAGTCAGGTATGCTTTATCTACAAGTGTCTTTAGTGAGTATCAAGCAAAATATCTTCAGAGATTCTGCAATGAATAACATTGTGTTATAGACAATATAAGTATCTTATATCTATTTACCTTGATTTCAAAACTATGTTTGTTGGTTTTGAGTGTAAGCTGGGGAAGCTGATTTGCCTCCGGTGCAACCGGTCATGTAGGTATGGGGTTATAAGTAACATGACAGCCTCCTCCATTGTGTACGAGCTTCTGCTTTATTAGTTTGTCATTTCTGGTTGGTTTGTAGTACTCCACTAGTAGTTTCAAATTGCGTTTTCTTTTCTGTTTGTAAAAGAAAGTAGGAGCTGGTAAATTAAATGACCGAGCGGTCGCGTGTGTTTCAGTTGGTTGGAAAACGGAAGCAAAGAAGCCAGGGCTCGTCGCCGTGCATGCGCACTGGCAGAGCAGCCAATCCGCTGTCGCGATCAGGCAGACGCCCCGGCTCGCGTACAAGCCGCGGATGGAGAACGCTGGGATGCGTGCGGCGATAATGCGATTATGATAGAGAGAGAGAGAGATATCCCGGCGACACGCCTAGCCGGACGTCGAGGTAGGGCGGAGCGGCCACCCATTCCCGCGGTTGCATGCGAGAGAATGGCGGTCGTTTTCTGGCGGGGACTCGGAAGGCCAACCGCGGGAATTACTTTCCATGCTTTCTCAGATGTACGCATGCGAGGCGAGGGAGACAAACCCACACGTACCCTGCGTGCTCGCTCATAACGAAGAAAGAAAAAAGTAACGAAGAAAGAAGCGGGATTTACCTGACTATTCAACCAATCAAACTCCCATTCTAAACATGGAAAATGTAACCTTCCACGAAATGATTGCACATGCACTGACCAGTATTCTTACTACATACTCGTCTGAGACGGCATGGGAGACTTTGACTGGTAGATGTCGCTTATCAGAAACTCCTTTGCCCTGCGGTAATCAGAGAGAGATCGGCCGCCCGGCTGCCCTTCAGCCTCCTTGCACGAGAACGAATCAATCGACGATGCTTCAACCGTCAAAGGCTACAAGTCAGTTGTCAAGCACGGAGGGTGATGCTTCTCCGATCCACCGGTTCACCCAGTCTTCTAGGAGATTGGTGAGGATAATCCTCTAATGAATTGGGTGAAAGCTCTAACTTCACCGGTTCACCCGGTCTTCTAGGAGATTGGAGATCCAATCCACTAGGTAGCGGTAGTGTATTGGTTATTGAGAAAAATATACTAGAGTCTGGTGATTATAGATGTGTTGGGTCCGGTCTGGTCCGGCCCAGTTACTCGTTGGACCGGACCTGGATTTTGATCCCATTAGGGAAAAGGGCCGAGCCCCAACTGATTAGGGTCGACACTGACCTAACCCATTCGACCCTAGGTTCTAACCGCACCTGTTGGCAGGCGAACGGCAGGGCGCCGCCGTCGGCCGTCCGCCGCTGGCCGCCGTCCGCCTGAATAAGCTCGTGGGGGGTAGAGCACGCCGCCGCCCCCTGCCGGATCTTCCCTGCCGCTCCCCTCCGCCGCTCGTCCAACTCGTCCATGCCGCCGGACGACCGGAGTAGGTCAGCCCGCCGGCCGCCGGAACCGGGCGACGCTGCGGGGAGATCGCGGAGCACGCCGTCCCCTACACCCTCTCCAGTAGCGGCTCTCCCCGTGCCGGCCTCTCCACCCTCTGACCCCTCTCGACCTCTCTCATCGAAGCCCAGGTACTGATGCAAGAACATTCTTGGTTGTTGGTTCAGAATATTTTTCGAGGTCACGAAGTTGATGTTGTTTGTAGCTGGGTAATCTTATCTGTGTGCTTAGCTTAGCATGGTGACCATGATAATTTAATCTAGTTGTGTGCCCAATTTGGCAATTTCGAACGTATCAGCTCTCGGTGGCTTTCTTGATCTTGATGTTGTTGCAATAGTAGTGTAGTGACTGAATTTAGAGCTACAAGAGAGACGAGTATGTTGCTGCAATAGCCCTTTTGTTGGAGCTGTAGACCTGTAGCTACATATAGTTCTATACAAGTTTCTGTATCTAGTAATTTTGTAGTGTGGTGAATCTAGTAAATAGAAAAATACTCCAGTAATCAGCGTGGGCAACTAGACAAAGTGTTTTAAACTTGCAAATCAAACTGTTACTTATGAAGTTGCTTTTATTTTCCGTCACTTGTATATTTTGATGATCTAGTCCATCAGTTGCATTTATATATACTCCATGTTTCTCCAGATGCCAAGCCAAGAGCAAGATCATGAGCTGCAACATGCCCAAGAAGATGGCCCTGTCATTGGCAGCGAAGGAGAAAGACGTAGTGAACAGCAGGAAGGTCCTAGACAAAAGAAGAAAAAGATGAAGTGGTCTCCAGTTTCCAGGCACAATGTGGTAGCTGCTTTGGTGTCAAGGTCCCGGGCAGCACGGGCTTCCGGGGCTTCTCCGGCTGCAACACGATCTTCTCTAGCTGCAACACGATCTTCTCCGGCTGCAACACAGTTTATTGAGAATGACTATGGCAGATATTCTGGTGAGCACATTTGTAAACTGTGCATCTTGAGTGGATTTAAATGCTGCTGTTCAGTCTTATTTCAAATAACTTTGCTTATATATAGAACCTGCAGCTAATGCAATGTGCCAATGTTCAATGTTTTCCAGAGCATATGGATCCTGACATGCATGAAGATGATGATGAGCAGGAAGTCCAGAGTGATGAGCAGGAAATCCAGAGTGATGAGCAGGAAGTCGAGGGTGATGAGCAAGAATTCGAGGGTGATGAGCAGGAAGTTGAGGGTGACGAGGAGGATGTCGAGGGTGATGAGTTTGTTACTGCTAGTACATCAATTCGAGCTTTGACAAGCAAGTTCAGATCTGAAGCTTGGAAGGAGTATGTCCCACTCATTGTGAATGGACAGGTTTCAAAAGGGAGGTGCAAGCATTGTCAAAGAAAGACAAGTGCGAAACGTGGCCATGGGACCAGCGCCTTGTTGAAGCACTTGGACAGATGCAAGAAAAGAGATGCTGCACTAAGGATTGTGCAAGGCCTGAATTCAACACTTCGGTCTCCAGATGGCAGTCGATTGAAGAATTGGAACTTTGATCCAGTGATTGCAAGAAAGGAGCTTGCCCGGATGATTGCCTTACATGGGCTTCCATTTGCCCTTGTGGAATACGATGGGTTTAGGAGATTTGTAGCAAGTCTGAACCCATTGTTCAAGCCAATAAATAGGAAAACCTCCAGAAATGATTGCATCAAAGCATTCAAAGACCAAAAAGTGGAACTACAAGAAATGTTTAAGGATGCAAACTGCAGATTTTCGTTGACATCAGACATGTGGACATCCAATCAAACACTTGGCTATATGTGCATCACATGTCACTACATCACCGAAGATTGGAAGGTTCAGAAGAAGGTTATCAAGTTTCTCGTTGTGGAGTCGCCGCACAACGGAATTGCAATGTTCAACCAAGTTCTTGATTGCATCCAGGAATGGAAAATTGAGGATAAGATATTTGGGATCACATTGGACAATGCTTCAGCTAATGATTCAATGGTTGGTGAGTTGAAGCGCAATTTGGTGGACAAGAAGGCTATTCCGGTGAGTGGAGCGTTGCTACACAATCGATGTGCAGCACATGTCATAAATCTCATCGTTCAAGATGGTTTAGACGATGTGCCACACATTGTCTTCAACATTCGGGAGAGTGTGAAATACATCAGATCATCGCAGCCCCGGAAGAAAAAGTTCAAGGATGTGATTACCAAAGAAGGCCTCCCTGTTGGAGCGTGGCCAAAAATGGATACTCCCACTCGTTGGAATTCAACATACTTGATGATTGAGAAGGCCATGGAGTATAGTACAGCATTTGATTCCTTAGCCAAGCAAGATTCAAACTACCCATATGCTCCATCTTCGAAAGATTGGGAAATGGCTGCAACTCTTTGCAAGGTGTTGAAGGTATTTTATGATGCAACGATGCTGATTTCTGGTACATCATACCCGACATCAAACCTTTACTTCCATGAGATGTGGAAAATAAAACAAACTCTGCATAAGGAATCCTCTAATGCTGATCTTGGACAGATGATCAATTCCATGAAAGGAAAGTTCCATAAGTATTGGTTGAGCTCCTACAGGACCCTTGCAATTCCGGTTATCATTGACCCATGGTTCAAGCTGAAGTATGTTGAGTTTCGTCTCAAACATGCATTTGTGAATGATCCTCAACCACAGATCAACAAAGTGAAGAAATTGTTCAGGGACCTCTTCGATGAATACTTTTCCAAACTCAATAATGGCAGCACCACCTTCTCACAACAACCAAGCCAAGGTCATGGACAAATGGTCACAACAGATGATGATATGTTTGGTGACTGGGATAACCACCTTAGTGAGCAGCGGCAAGGTCAAGAAACAGAACTGGATAGATACCTAAACGAGAGCCCAATTTCGAGATCTGGGGAATTTGATATCCTAAAATGGTGGAGCGCTAATTCTTCAACATATCCCACAATTGCTGCCATCGCACGTGATGTGCTAGCAGTGCCTGCATCTACGGTTGCGTCTGAGTCTGCTTTCAGCATGGGAGGAAGAACTGTGAGTGACTTCCGTAGCAGATTAAACGTCGAGAGTGTTGAGGCCCTTGTCTGTTCGCAGGATTGGTATCGAGGATCTGGTAACCTAAACAACTCAGCTCCATTTGTTTGATGTAATTCTATTTGATTGAAACTAATATGTTTTGAATTCTTTATTTCAGCTACTCACTCGCGGATGATCGCAATCACCGATCTAGTTGACCTACAAGATGCTGAAGTCGACTCGCCCTTGGCGTAGGTATGTTGTCATAGATTAAATAAGTACATGTTTTCTGAATGTTACTTTATGTGAGCTGGTACTTGTAAATGCCAAGGTTTGATCAAAGTATGTGCACTGAACTAGATGCATATCCGGTCAGGTTTTTGTACTGTTAACAGTTGTTGGTATTTATACTTGCTTCGATTTAGCTTAGGTTTAAAACATATGGGATCTCGTAGCACTAGTTGTGCAAATAGTTCACCATGGAATTCCGTAACAGATGGGACTTTCGTAGCAGGTTTGGGTTATTTACAGTTGTGCAAATAGGTTCATTTCTGAATGTTTGCTGTTGCCGATGCATGTTCGTAATTCAGAACATTAGTTTGGTTATTTACTGTATGTTCATATTTGATTTGATTTCCACTTGTTACATGATTTCTGAACACAAGCAACTCATCATAGACTATGCCTTACTGATATGTATTTGTTCTCTTCCTTTCAGAACAAGTAGAATGCAATAGGTCTGACTGAAATGGTTTAGCTGAACAAGATGCCAAGAACATCAGGACAACCTGTTACTGCTACTACTCATGCTTGTAATCCTTGTACTGTCCATGTGCTATATGTAGTGATATTACAAGCAATTGCAGTACTGCTGCTGTACTGTTGTGGAAGTCCAGCGTCACTATTGTTGCTACAATTATGTACTCGTATTTTGTACCTTTATTGTGAAAGTTTTGTGAAAGTTTGTACTGCTGTTCTGAAATCCAACGTCACGTACGGGTTAACCTTTAGGGTACCCTGAACCTAACACATTAGGTGCGGGCCAACCCTTACCCTGCTATTTATTCAATAGGTTCGGCGGTCCAACACCAGGGCCAGGGCCGAACCGGACCGGACCTAACCCATCGTGACTGGTGATTCGTGAGGAAAAGTGGGATAAAACATCTCCAATATACTAGAAACAAACGATGTTTTGAGATATGTGGGAATTTGAGGGTTTGACCGGGATAATCCCACCAATCACTAAAAAACTCTAGAAACAAACAAAGCCTAACGAAGTAACGAAGAAAGAAAAAGTAACGAAGAAAGAAGCGGGATTTACCTGACTATTCAACCAATCAAACTCCCATTCTAAACATGGAAAATGTAACCTTCCACGAAATTGCAAATGCACCAGCGTTCCAATCTCACATAAGATTCGTTGACTCGCCTTAGACGACATGGCCGGAAGACGTCGCTTATCGGAAACTCCTCTTCGCGGCCATAATCAGTGAGATCGGCCGCCTGGCTGCCTCCTTATCAGACTTGCACGAAAACCAATCGACCGATGGTCAGCTTCAACGGTCAAATGCTACAAGTCAGTTGTCAAGCACGGAGATCCACCAGTATATGCTTTGCTACTCCCTCCGTTCCAAATTAGATGACTTCCATTTGTCTACATGCGGATGTATCTAGATGTGTAACAAGTCTAGATACATCCATATCTTGACAAATGGAAGTCATCTATTTTGGAACGGAGGGAGTACGTCTCAGTCAAACCGTAAGAGTAGCGATAGGGGTACGTTCGCCTTTTGAATCTCGATGTGCGTGCTTGATTTTCTTGCTATCCATCCGTAATGTTTGAACTCCCGATGCAAATTGCACATGGTTCTTCAAAAATCGCCATGTGCAACAGACACGCGACACCGACCGGCAGTTGCACTCCGAAATGGCTATCTATCTAGCGCTCGATGGGTCGCGCGGTCAGCGCCGAGCGTGAGGCAGCGCAGCGCGTGGGTGGGTCCAACCACGTGTTCATCTTTTTCCTTCTTCCTCCCGTTCTCCTTTATTCCTCCCGTGACGCAGCGCCCAAACCAAATCCGTCCACGATTCCGGCGTCAGGCCGAGCCGGAGCCGCCGGAGCCACGGCTGGCCGCGGCGGAGGCGGTGGAGGTGAGAAGGAAACTTAACGGTGGGGGTGGGGGTGGGGTTCGCCGGCAACGAGATCGGGGAGGCTTAGAGGGATGGTCCGGGTGACGACGGACCGGCGGAGGTGGAGATTCGAGCAGGGCGGGGCGGCAAGGCGGACGCGGAAGCGCCGCCGGCCGCGGGTGGCGGGGTAGGCGGTCCGGCCGGTGGTGGCGGCGGGGGCACTCATCTTTCTCTTCCCCGTCGTGGTCGAAACGACCACGTGCTCCTGTCGGAAACCGAGCGATGAGTTGCGCGCAAGCTAGCCTTGCCCGTTGCACTCGCGCGCACCGGGAAGGAAATCGACAATGTCACGGCATGCCAGTCGTTGCAAGGCCAGCTAGCAGCGCAGCAGACGACGACCGCGGCGTCACGCATGATGTCAGCTGACCAAGCTATTAGTCAACGTGATACGTTGAAACATGGGGTTTAGCAGAAATATCTGAATCCTCCATTTTCATTTCCCGCATTGACTTTGGAATCTGCATGCACATGCGTTCTTGTTTCTTGACGCGCGACTATACGTACATTTCTCTTTTCTAGTACTTTTAAGGTAGCACGACCATCATTAGTACTGTAGTACCTCACTGCAAATTGCAATGATGACGATGTCAGTCCTGTAAACTTATCAAAGATTTGTACAGTACCTCCATGCAAACCAGGGGCGACACCGGGGCGAAACCCTAGCGCCGCCACTAGCCACGCCCTCAACCGCTCTCCTGCCGCCGCTGCCGCCGGCGAGGTCCGCGGTGGCGGCGGGCCCGACGCGCCAAAGGCGCCAGGGCGTGGTGGCTCGCGGCGGAGACTTCCTGTGGCGGCTGGGGCGGCTGTACTGGGGCTCGTCTGCGCGCGGCGGCCGGGGCGGCGCCCCTGGTCAAGCGGCGGCGCCCGCCTCCCCTCTTCGTCTTTACTGCGCTGGGGAGCTCCCGCCCCATCTCGGGTGGGTGGAGGCGGTGGGGCTGTGGATCTGGGATCCCGCCCAGATCCGTCGCCGGCTGGTCGTTGGCCAACGGCGGCGCGTTGGGGGCGCCGAGCTGCTCGGGCTGGCGCGGTGGAGGTTTGGTGGTGGTGGTTTCGGCCGGCGGAGTGCTGGTGCGGGGACAAGGACGGATCCGCCTTCGGCGGCGTCGGCGCTCAAGGTGAGTGGTTGCGTCTGCGGGGGGCCTCTGCCCGGGCAAGGACGCTTGCCGTGGTTGGACTGGAGGATGGCGAGGTCCCGCGCTCATGGAATCGCCGGACCGGCGGCCAGTGCTTGCGGGGAGGTCGTGGCTACGTTGTTTCAGGCGAAAGCTTACATCAATGATGGCGCCGCCTTCGGGCGTCGTTTTCCCTTCTAGAGGTGTCATTGGGAAGCATTCGTAGCCCGCTCCATGGTGTGCTCCGGGCGAAAGCCTAAGATCCTTCCCGGATTGGACAACGACGGCCTCTCTGATGTCGTTTCCCCGTTGGGGGCGTTGTCTTGGAGCCATTGATCCGCCATTGGTTGCTTCGTGTCTCGGCTGGAGCGTGCTTGGGTTGTTGGCTTGTATGGTGGTGGCGGTGGAAGAGATCTGTTGCAGCAGTCTTTGCCTTGGTCATCCTGGTGCGGATGGTCGGCCCCTCTTTTGGTTTCTCGTGGCGGCGGCGAGGTCTCGGAGTTCGGCGCCCCTCGACGATGCTCGAGGTTTCATTGCCTTGCATAGTGCTTTGGATCTCTCTTCTTGGATGGAGGCCCATGGTGGCCAAGAGGAGGTGTAGGGCTGTCTCGGTGGATCATTGCCCTTCGCCACGGTCTGCCGCTCTCTTTGTTGCGACGTGGCTCGGCAGTAGGAAGCCTTTCGACAGTGGCTGCGACTCTCCCAGTTCTTCAACGTGATGAGCGATCGCAGGGCAAGCGGGTGACTACCTCTCTTCGTCTTTTGGCGGTGGATATCCCTTCGACCAATCCAACAAAGCTAGTTCCAGCCCTTCTTGGTCTACCAGCTCGTGATGGATGCTAAGTTCTTGGTGATGACTGCTTGTAGTGTCTTTCTCCGTCTCTTCTTGTGTGTGTTGGGGCTAGATGTTGTTCCCGTTGTATCATTGTATCCCGCTCTTCTTTAAACAGAAAATGAAAATGGTTCAGGCTGGCTTTTGCCCGCCGTAGCAGATTCAAAAAAAAAAAAAAAAGTGCACAACTACGCACTTACTTGAAATAACTTGTGGAGAACTACGTACTTTACTACCTCTCCTGATCCTGACGATGCAACCGAGAGTGGCATCTCCTACGTACACCGTGGCATTTCTACAGCTTCGAATATACTCCGTACATCTGAATACGATATGATACAAATATTAGTATACCAACTTTCTTCCTGAAAAACACTTCTTGCTCCCAAGCTCTAGTTCACCCGCATTTTTGGAAAAATCAAAACAATTATTTTCCTGTCTAAAACAATTATGAAAAACAAATCATGCAAAAACATATACATGTTTAGTTTGTACGGCTAAATTTGCATAGCAATATATTTTCATACATGATCTCGACAAATCATAGAGAGAGAGATATCCCGGCGACACGCCTAGCCGGACGTCGAGGTAGGGCGGAGCGGCCACCCATTCCCGCGGTTGCATGCGAGAGAATGGCGGTCGTTTTCTCGCGGGGACGCGGAAGGCCAACCGCGCGCGGGAATTACTTTCCATGCTTTCTCAGATGTACGCATGCATGCGAGGGAGACAAACGCACACGTACTGTCCGTGCTCGCTCATAACGAAGTAACGAAGAAAGACAAAAGTAACGATGAAAGAAGCATTTTACTGAGCGTCGCCCTCCCTTTCCTCTCCCCGATACAGATCTGAGAGGCGATTTTGAGAGTCCACCGTCGGTCCACCTCTTCCGCCGGTGAGGCGTGGGTTCCCTCCCCTCCGTCGGCTGCTCCGGCGGCGGGAGGGTGGGGGAAGCCCGTCTCACGGCGTGTATTCATGGTAGGGCTTGGCAGGTGTCCGGCCGGCGGCGCTTCGGAGGCGGAGGTGCTGTTGGTTCGTCTGTTGTCCGCGCAGACCCCCTCCGGCGGTGGCGTTCCCTGGGGCTTCACCGACCTGCGCGCGATTTTCCCTGCACCACGGCCAGATCCAGGTATGCGGTGGATCTGGATGCAGTTCAATAAGAGGATGATACAGAGGTTCTTCGCGGCGGCGCCGGCGTTCCCGGCAGTAGTCTCTTCGGAGGCGGTGCTCGGTGACTTCCCGTCTGCGGTGTGGTGGGCTCCGGCGATCCAATGTTTGGGGAGCTTCAGCAGCGGCGCGCCATCGTCAGCTCCGGCTCGTCGTCGTCGTCGGGATCCAGAGTGCTTCCTTGTAATTTTTCCTTTGTTTCTGGACCGTTCTGTAAGTTCGGAGAATTAATATATCATCCCTTTCGCAAAAAAAAAAAAAACGATGAAAGAAGCGGGATTTACCTGACTATTCAACCAATCAAACTCCCATTCTAAACATGGAAAATGTAACCTTCCACGAAATGATTGCACATGCACTGACCAGTATTCTTACTACTACATAGGATTCGTTCACTCGTCTGAGACGGCATGGGAGACTTTGACTGGTAGATGTCGCTTATCACAAACTCCTTTGCCCTGCGGTAATCAGAGAGAGATCGGCCGCCCGGCTGCCCTTCAGCCTCCTTGCACGAGAACGAATCGATCGACGATGCTTCAACCGTCAAAGGCTACAAGTCAGTTGCCAAGCACGGAGATGCTTTCATCCACCGGTATATGCTTTGCTGCGTCGCGTCTCAGTCAAACCGTAAGAACTACGAACAGCGATGGGGCCATTTGAATCTCGATGTGCGTGCTTGATTTTCTTGCTATCCATCCGTAATGTTTGAACTCCCGATGCAAATTGCACATGGTTTTTCAGAGATCGCCATGCGCAATTAACAGACACGCGACACCGACCGGCAGTTGCACTCGCGCCACGCCAGTCGTCGCAAGGCCAGCTAGCAGCGCAGCAGACGACGACCACGCCGGCGTCACGCGTGAGGTCAGCCGACCTAGCTACCAGTCAACCTGATACGTTGAAACTGGGGCAGGTTAACAGGGCATCAAGGCACGGCGACGTGCAAATAATGTTGTGATAAGCAGGGATATCGAATCCTTCATTTTAGGGCCCGTTTGGAACACGGGAACTTCGTAGGAATCACACAGGATAGGATTTTGGTAGGAAAAATTTCCTTTGTGCCGTTTGGATTGTAGGAATAGGAAAAGGAGTGGTGCAGGATTTGATTCCTATGCTTCACGTTTTACAGGAAACGAAACATCCAGTCCGACCTCTTGGAAAATTTCCTGCCGCGAAACGACGCTTCGAGGCGCTTCCACGACCGCTCTTTCACTCCTTGCACGCGCCAAGAAAAGCCCGCGTAAAGGCCCGCCCAAAACAAAATCACACTGCATCTTCGTATCGTATATACCTAGGAGAGGCGGCGACCGAGCGACGAGCGGCGGCGATTTCGTACGGGAGAGCACGGGCGGCCGACCGGGGGTGGCAGAGCGGGGGCAAGAACGGGTGGACGGCGGGGGCGGCCGAGCGGGGGCAAGAAGGGCTGGACGGAGGACTGCCGGGAAGCGGACTAGGGGCAGCCAGCACTACGCACGGCGGCCGGCGGCAAGCCAGGAGCACGGGTAAGCTACTTAATCTATTATGTCTAACAGTAAACATGGCTGGATCGATTTTGTTTGTACTTGTCCCCACCCGATTGATTTTTGATGAGTTTCCTAGTGAGATTAGTACTTCCCTTTGCCCACCGATTGTTGTGGTTAGCACAATCTTGGTCCAGAAATTAATATGATGATTCCTCAATATACTGCATCGATTTTGGACGATTTTCAGATGGCAAATCATCTTAGTAGTCTTGACTTCCCTGACCTGGAGATTGATGAGAGGACTACAAGGACTCATCAAGAAATTCGTATGCAGCATGGTGTTGTTCCAGATCTGGGTCGTAGGAGGTCAAAGAGTGAGTTCTATCAGCTAAACAATTTGGTTTTCAAATGTTCCCTTACAAAATCACTTAGATCTGTAATTTATGTACAAAACAAAATTTCAGGGGCCAACAAAAGTCTTCCTCGTGCTAGGTGGAATCATCAGATGAAGGCATACCTTATTGAGCTGCTGAAAGATTACAATGTTCCAGGCTATAGAACTCAAAATGCTTGGAGTAATGAGGCATGGAATAGTATTACAAATAGAATAAATCAGAAGTTTGGCTTATCGCTCGCTGTTGCACAAGTGAAACAGAAGGAACAGGACCTTAAAAAAGACTTTCGTAGTGTGAAGGATCTAGCCGGTGAAAGCGGTTTTGGTTGGGATCCTAATAGAATGATGGTCGTTGCACCGGATGAAGTATGGGAGACGTGATCATAAAAGCATGTGTATATGTAGAAGTGACCAATACGTCACAACGGCTAGTTTGAAGAAAGACAGCCAACGGCTAGTTCTCATTCTCATGTAAGAAGAAAGGCAACGGCTAGCTGTTTCAAATTTGAAATGTTTCCTATATTTTTCCTATCCTGCAATCCAAATGGCTACATTTTTCAATTCCTGTGTTTTGGCTTCCCATAGGATTGCTAGTGTATGACATCTCAATTCCTATGTTTTTCCTATTCCTGCGTTTTTCCTTTCCTGCGTTCCAAACGGGGCCTTAATTTCCTCCAGTTGACTTTTGACTCTGCGTGCACATGCGTTTGTTTTCCTGACGCGCGGGTGGACGGATCGGGGATTGACCCGCGACTATACCATACAAAATAATAGCATCTCCAATAGGAATAGGCAAAACACACCTCAAACTGTCCGGGCACGTGTCCGCGGATAGTCTTCAAAAGTGACCTCCTATAACCGTTGTCCCCAAATATTATCTCAAATTATGGGGTCAATTGAATGTGATTGGTGAAAAAGGAGAGAAGATTAAAAGAATTAAAAAAGAAAGGTCCAAACGGACAGCCTGAACATGTCCGAACAGCCTTTCCCGGCAGCTCTAGGTACATCTGTGATGGACCGTGTGTTGCCTTCGGAAAACATGTCCATAAGGTGTCTTTGGGGCACGCTGGGTAAACGTTGCCCTGGGATCGCTTGTGGTTTTGATGGTTTCATTCCCCACATATGTGGATGACTACCCTGCCCCAAACTCCCCACATATGTGTGAGTTGAGGTGTGCCGAACAATACAGATAAATAAAACCACGTCCCGACAGAAAGATGCTTGTTTGAAGACCCTGGTTGGAGATGCTCTAATGTAGTGCTACATACCGCTGCTTTTCACAGACTTACCATTAGTTTTCTAGTTTTATAAGGTAGCAGGTCATTATCATTAATAGAAGACGTTGTTTTTGGAGAATTTGGATTTCAGGTGTTCTCTTGGTGGTGGTTGTGCTGCTGCAAGGACTGGAACTCTGTAGCATGATTTCTTTTTTCCGGTTGTGTGCGTCCGTAATTCTTTTGATTATTGCGTTTTTGCAGAGGCTAAGTGTAATTGATATCTCCGTGATATTAATATATATTTTTTATTATAAAAAGGAGGACTCCTGTACTTCACTGCAAAATATTCCCTCCGTATCAAAATATAAGACTTTCTAACTATTCCACACACACATATATCTAGACATGTGAATATCTAGACATGTTTTAGTGCAAGGTTCACATGTCTAGATACATGTGTGTGCAGAGGCGGCGGCAGGTGTATGCACCTGTATGCCAATGCATACCCAAGATTTCAGCAAAAAAAATTATGTATATATTGTCAGCCCAGCCCATGAAGGAGAAAATGCACATCCAGCCCAGGCCTAGCACGCTGCACGCACGACTCGTTCGCTCGGCAGGTCGCAACTCGCACTCAGCCTCGCACGGACGACGCCCGCAACCCCGCACCTATTCCTCTGCGGCTCTGCCCTCTGTTCCTCGAGACGCAGGCCGCAGCGCCGCCGGCCGCCGCCCGCCGAGCTCCGATGTCAACCGCCCCCCGCGCCGGCGACCCTGGCGGCGGCGCCCGACCCCCCGCACCGGCGGCGCCCAGGCCCGGCCCCCCGCCCCGACCGCCCGCCTTGCCTATTCGCCCCCGCTCAGCGGCGCCGAAGCAAAAGGTATGGCCTTGCTCGCCCCCAATTTGGGAATCTCTTGATTTTGCTCTAAATTAACATATGCAAGTAGCCAATTAGTCGATCTAATTTCCAGATGCAAGTATTTAAATTTCTGTTCCTCTTGTTTTCCCAACCTAGATGAAGAAAAGTGGAGTTGTTGGCAGTAGCATATTTGCCATGTGGGAAAAGGCTTCAAAGGCAAGGAAAACAGATGAAGTATCCACACCGAATCAGACAACCGCTGCAACTAGTAGATGTACTTCTCCTGTTCATCTTGAGAGCAATTTGCAGTTGGTGTTATGGCAAGAACCGGAGAGTAGAGGAGAAACCTCAACACCTCATGTAGAAGATGATGAATCTGTTGATGAAGATGATGAACCGATGCAAGCAGATTTGGAGGCACTTGAACATGATCCTGGGAAGCGAATCCCCATCTCAGTGTATGTTGTCAATGACCAAGATAAAGTAAGAAGGAGATATACTGAGATGGGGCCATGTCAACCAAAGAATCATAAGTTTGAGTTTACACATAAAGGTGGAAGAGATCGTCGCTTTTGCCGTGTTTGGTTTAAAGAATTTCCATGGATTGAGTATAGTGTCGAAAAAGATAGAGCGTTCTGCTTTGTTTGCTATTTGTTCAAGGATAAAACAAGATGTCCCGGTGGAGATGCTTTTGTGAAGAAGGGGTTTAATAATTGGAACTTGAAGATGAGATTGAAGAAACATGAAGGTGAAGTTAGTAGTGCTCATGCTGAAGCTCAAGAAAAGTTTGATAGGTTCAATACTGTCGTGGTGGGAACACGCAGATGCCTAGGGGTAGGCTTATTCTAGGGCCGAACGGACGCTAGAGGATTCGGGGAGGGATAGCGCACTGAAGAGCGCACACAGAAGAACACTGCAAACACAAAGATCTACCCTGCTTCGGGGCCCTCGTGAGGAGGTAAAACCCCTACTGCAGTACTATCCTATTTGGTGTATTTCCCTCTGTATACGCAGTGTGTACAAATGCTCCTCGAGCTGGATGCCTCTAAGTATGCCTCTAATCACTGCTAAATAAGTTGCTAATCTCCAGAGAGGAGAGCTCCCGCGGGGGGAAATGAGCCCAGGGCCTCGTGCGCGGCTGCCTCTTGCCTCTCCCCTGGTGCTCTTTATATAGGGAGAGCCCAGGGGACAAGGAGACCAACATCACTGTACACTGTACACTGTAGCAGAGGTGACTACTGGGGTCTTGTCACACTGTTCACGCGTCACTGTAGTTGTACTGTTGTCACATCAGTGGCACTGTAGCCACGCTGCATGTGTCCTTGGTTTGTCTTCTATCGTCTGTCTTCCGGATTATGCGGCAGGGCATTTGTACTTGTCGATGTAGAGATGCCGGAGGTGTGCCTGGTGGAGACGCGTCGGTCAACCGAGGTAAAGAAACCTCGGCCTGGAGACGCCGTAGCTGCCTCGGTCGGGACGCTGGGACGTTACTGGTCGATGCACTTGGAGACGTCGGTCGAGTACGTCGCTGGAGAGGTCGGCTGATGGAGCGCAGGCCCGTCGCGAGGTGGCCCGAGGAACACGTCCGATCTTCAGTCAACTCGATCGGACCGTGGAGCAGCCTGCCGGCCCATTCGACACTACTAGGAAAACCACTATTAGTGGCGCACCAAATCAACATTCTGTGGCGCACCCGGCCAAATTGCTGGGTGCGCCACAGAATCCTCGCCACTAAATTTTTATTTCTGTGGCGCACCATGGAATGCGCCACAGAAATCCACTTTCTGTGGCGCACCTGGCTTGGTGCGCCACAGAAATGTGGATTTCTGTGGCGCACCTGCCAGGTGCGCCACAGAATTCTGAAAATTTCAAAAAATTCAAAAACTGCAAAAAAAAGTTTCAAAAAAATCAGAAAAATCAAAATATGAAATAATATAAAAAATCCTATTTATTCGAATTATTTTCAGATTTTTTGAATCTTTTGAACTCCACCTTCCCGCTAGGTCACCCATCCTCAAACTGCTCCAACCCTAGCACGCTTAACTTCTAAGTTCCACCCACTTCACCTACCCTTGTGCTACTCAAGTTCTTATTGATATATATAACATATGAATTCTCTTAAGTCTTGTATGTGTGTATGTTACCTATGTGTTATAAATGTGCGTTTTTAAAGTTCAGATTTTTCAAAAACTTCTAAACTTTGAAAAGGAGATTAAAAAGTTTCAAAAGATCCTAAAATATTCAAAAAAAAACTTTAAAAACTTTAAAAAAATCCAAAAAAAGTCCAAAAAAGTCAAAACACTTCAAAAAAATTCAAAAAACTTAAAAAATCTAAAAAATTCAAAAAAGTCGAAACAGTTAAAAAACATTCAACAATCTTCTTTGTTATACATTTCTGTGTCTTTTTTGAATTTTTCGATTTTTTTTTATATTTTTCGATTTTTTTTTATATTTTTTGAATTTTTTTGATTTTGCTGCGAAAACTCGTCTGTGTGAAATAACTTTTTTTTCTTTTTGAATTTTAGGAATCTGTGAATTGCTGACCGGGTAAACCCCGGTGGATTCGAACTCGAATTTTTCTCACGATTTTTTTGACATATTATTTGCGTTATTTCGACGTCGTATACAAAAGTTATGGCCGTACAAAGATTTCTTTTTCATTTGTTGCAGAAAAGGTCAAAATTCATATTTCAAAATTTCTACACGTACTAGACACTCATACCTAGCCACATGTCAAAGGGTTTTAATTTTTGAATTTTTTTTCATTTTATTTTAATTCCTGCAAGACTAAAAAAGGCGATCCACGGGGGGGGGGGGGTGGATTTGAAAAATGAGATTCTGTGGCGCACCCAGCTTGGTGCGCCACAGAATGTGACCTTTCTGTGGCGCACCTGCCTGGTGCGCCACAGAATGTCAACTTTCTGTGGCGCACCTGCCTGGTGCGCCACAGAATTTTTTTTTTCAATTTTTTACCTGCCCCCTGGATAACTTTCTGTGGCGCACCTGGCTTGGTGCGCCACAGAACTTTATATTTCTGTGGCGCACCTGGCCACGTGCGCCACAGAAAGTCACATTTCTGTGGCGCACCAGGCCTGGTGCGCCACAGAATTATATTTCTGTGGCGCACCAATTAGGGGTGCGCCACAGAATACAACCTACCTATAATGGTTTTCCTAGTAGTGCGAGGTTGTGCTGCCTCGGCCCGTCCAAGGCTGGAGATGATGGCCTGTACCGGGGCTGTGCCTCCTCGGCCTGCTGGTGCTTCGGCCCACCGAAGCTGGGCGCCTCGGCCCGCCCTGAAGCTGGAGTGGAGAGCTCGGTTCAGCCCGAGGTGAGGGAAAGTTTGGCTCGGCAGAGGCCCATCCGGGGTGGTGATCCGCTCCGAGGAAGTGGCCCATCCGAGGTTGTGAAGCGGAGCTCGGCCCATCCCGGGGTAGAGCCTGGCCCAGCCGAGGTCGGATCTCGGTCCGCCTGGGGGCGGCGGATAGCTCGGCCTGCTCCGAGGTCTGCACGCGCCGGTAAAGGCCAGATTCGGCCCAGAAGTGGTTACTCCGGTGTGTACAGCTCCAAAGTCGGCCTGGAAAGCTTTCTTCCCCTTTTTCTTTATCTTTTACCCATTTAACTCCTTCTTTTATCTCTTTTACTAATACCACCACCCAATAAGTTTGGGGTACCGGGATCACATCCCCGACATTAGTCCCCGAGGCTGCGGGGGACTCGTAGAGTCGCGCGCAGACTTACAAAAATAAATGCCACCATCGAAACCTCCATGTACACGACCTCCTGCGTGTATGGGCACCATAGTAATTCGGTTGTCTTAGCCATGCCCTCCAGGCCAACTGCGACATCCGGCTGACCGAGCTCACCCGAATCAACAACGAGATGGACAGTTTGTGCTGGAAATGTGTTGCCTGAATGGTCACCACTATATGCCGGTTCCTAGCCCTCCTGACTTTTACCGAACTCGGCTGCCACCAGCTTCGGTTAGCCCTCCTGACTTTTACCGAATTGGGATGCCGCCAGCGTCGGTTAGCCCTCCTGGCTTTTACCGAATTGGGATGCCGCCAGCGTCGGTTAGCCCTCCTGGCTTTTACCGAATTGGGATGCCGCCAGCGTCGGTTAGCCCTCCTGGCTTTTACCGAATTGGGATGCCGCCAGCGTCGGTTAGCCCTCCTGGCTTTTACCGAATTGGGATGCCGCCAGCGTCGGTTAACCCTCCTGCTTGCATGGGTGCATAGCCTCCTGCTTGCATGGGTGCATAGCCTCCTGCTTGCATGGGCGCCTTTGTATGTCGGTTCTCAGCCCTCCTGGCCTTTACCGAACTTGGATGTCGCCAGCACAAGTTGGCCGACATAAACCTGCATGTACGTATCTTAAATATCTCGGTACCTTGGACTTTCTGGGCATATCACACACGACTTGGTATCTCGGCCCCTCTGGGCATGTCACATATGTCTCGGTACCTCGGCCCCTTGGGCATAACTCATATGTCTCAGTATTTCGGCCACTCTGGGCATATCACACATGTTTCAGTACCTCGGCCACTTGGGCATGTCACACATGTCTCGGTACCTCGGGTGTCTGGTAGCCACTCTGGGCGCTTACCGACATAGATGTCTCCAGCCACTGCTGGTTTGACATAAGCATGTCTTGAATGCCGGTTTTAACCACCTCGGGCGTATACCGACATAGATGTCTCCAGCCACTGCTGGTTTGACATAAGCATGTCTCGAATGCCGGTTTTAGCCACCTCGGGCGTATACCGACATAGATGTCTCCAGCCACTGCTGGTTTGACATAAGCATATCTCGAATGCCGGTTTTAGCCACCTCGGGCGTATACCGACATAGATGTCTCCAGCCACTGCTGGTTTGACATATAACCTGCAAAAACACGTCTCAAAGGTTGCCTCTGATCAACCAACAAAGACACTGATCTGGTACACAGGTAAGGCCATGATACACTAGCAAACAGAACAAATGATGAGTTGGGATACGGAATGATGCCAGGATATTGTGACAAACCGAAATAAACAGTGATTAGGGATATGAAATGATGCCGTGATACTATGGCAAACCGAAACAAACGGCGATCTAGAGAATACTGATAATGCCAGGGTACCTTGGGTAATTTGAGATAACCAACATAACCATGATACCTCAGATTTCCATTATACCTCGGATTTCCACCATACCTCGGATTTCCACCATACCTCAGAATTCCATTATACCTCGGAATTCCATTATACCTCGGAATTCAGTTATAACCCGGATTTCCATTATGACCTGGATTTCCAATATACCTCGGATTACCAATATGACCAGGATTTCCAATATACCTCGGATTACCAATATGACCCGGATTTCCAATATACCTCGGATTACCAGGATACCTCAGTAACGAACATTCTCAACAAAACCGATGTCACCTTTCAACGTTAGTCCAAGATACATATCATGAAGAATATTTAACTGGAACAGCAATTATACTAACCGAGGCAAACCAGCTATAGCACTTAACAGAAAACGAATCTAACAGCAGATACTATGCTCAAAAAACTAGACTCGGTTTCAACCGAGTCCCCAAGTTACTTCTCTTATCTAGGAGGAGGTGTAAAACAGAATAGCTATCCAGTCCCCGGGTCAAGACATCTTGTCCCGGGTAGAACAACTAACCAAAGCAAGGTAGAAACGAGGGGCCAGTCCCCGAGCACAGTTTGAGACTATCTAGAAGCATGAGCAGACATATAAATGATACTTACACGGTCAGGTTGTAGGAGAAGTCTTAACTCGGATTTCAGAACACCTCGGATTCCAGAAAACCTCGGATTCCAGAATCAGCTCGGATTCCAGAACACCTCGGATTCCAGAATCAGCTCGGATCCCAGAACACCTCGGATTCCAGAATCAGCTCGGATCCCAGAACACCTCGGATTCCAGAATCAGCTCGGATCCCAGAACACCTCGGATTCCAGAATCAGCTCGGATCCCAGAACACCTCGGATTCCAGAATCAGCTCGGATCCCAGAACACCTCGGATTCCAGAATCAGCTCGGATTCCAGAACACCTCGGATTCCAGAATCAGCTCGGATTCGCACTGTAGCCAACTCGAAAATGAGTCAACACACGGGGACGATGCCGAAGTTGAGTCCCCGAGTTGATGACGAAGGTCCCATCCGAATTAATCCAGCAAGCGCCACTATCAGCCCCACGGTGGGCGCCAACTGTCGTGGTGGGAACACGCAGATGCCTCGGGGTAGGCTTATTCTGGGGCCGAACGGACGCTAGAGGATTCGGGGAGAGATAGCGCACTGAAGAGCGCACACAGAAGAACACTGCAAACACAAAGATCTACCCTGCTTCGGGGCCCTCGTGAGGAGGTAAAACCCCTACTGCAGCACTATCCTATTTGGTGTATTTCCCTCTGTATACGCAGTGTGTACAAATGCTCCTCGAGCTGGATGCCTCTAAGTATGCCTCTAATCACTGCTAAATAAGTTGCTAATCTCCAGAGAGGAGAGCTCCCGCGGGGGGAAATGAGCCCAGGGCCTCGTGCGCGGCTGCCTCTTGCCTCTCCCCTGGTGCTCTTTATATAGGGAGAGCCCAGGGGACAAGGAGGGGACAAGGAGACCAACATCACTGTACACTGTACACTGTAGCAGAGGTGACTACTGGGGTCTTGTCACACTGTTCACGCGTCACTGTAGTTGTACTGTTGTCACATCAGTGGCACTGTAGCCACGCTGCATGTGTCCTTGGTTTGTCTTCTATCGTCTGTCTTCCGGATTATGCGGCAGGGCATTTGTACTTGTCGATGTAGAGATGCCGGAGGTGTGCCTGGTGGAGACGCGTCGGTCAACCGAGGTAAAGAAACCTCGGCCTGGAGACGCCGTAGCTGCCTCGGTCGGGACGCTGGGACGTTACTGGTCGATGCACTTGGAGACGTCGGTCGAGTACGTCGCTGGAGAGGTCGGCTGATGGAGCGCAGGCCCGTCGCGAGGTGGCCCGAGGAACACGTCCGATCTTCAGTCAACTCGATCGGACCGTGGAGCAGCCTGCCGGCCCATCCGAGGTTGTGCTGCCTCGGCCCGTCCAAGGCTGGAGATGATGGCTTGTACCGGGGCTGTGCCTCCTCGGCCTGCTGGTGCTTCGGCCCGCCGAAGCTGGGCGCCTCGGCCCGCCCTGAAGCTGGAGTGGAGAGCTCGGTTCAGCCCGAGGTGAGGGAAAGTTTGGCTCGGCAGAGGCCCATCCGGGGTGGTGATCCGCTCCGAGGAAGTGGCCCATCCGAGGTTGTGAAGCGGAGCTCGGCCCATCCCGGGGTAGAGCCTGGCCCAGCCGAGGTCGGATCTCGGTCCGCCCGGGGGCGGCGGATAGCTCGGCCTGCTCCGAGGTCTGCACGCGCCGGTAAAGGCCAGATTCGGCCCAGAAGTGGTTACTCCGGTGTGTACAGCTCCAAAGTCGGCCTGGAAAGCTTTCTTCCCCTTTTTCTTTATCTTTTACCCATTTAAGTCCTTCTTTTATCTCTTTTACTAATACCACCACCCAATAACTTTGGGGTACCGGGGATCACATCCCCGACAAATACACCCCAAACATCAATTCGGGAGTCTATTGCTTCAAACACCTCACAATACAAAGCTTTGTATAAACAACGTTTGACATGGACACTCAAGTGTGTGAGATTTCTGTTGCGCCAGGGCTTGGCATTTAGAGGACATGACGAAAGTGAAAACTCACTAAACAAAGGAAATTTCCTTGAGCTTTTAAATTGGCTAGCCGGAAACTTTGAGGAGGTTGCAAGGGTTGTTCTCAAGAATGCTCCACGGAACTGTAGGATGATTCACCATGATATACAACAAGAGGTGATAAAATGTTGTGCACAGGAGACTACTAAACTAGTCATTGAAGAACTTGATGGTGGTCATTTTGCAATACTTGCAGATGAGTCTAGTGATGTGTATCAGAATGAACAATTGGCTGTTTGCTTGCGTTATGTTGATAAGAAAGGCAGGGTGGTTGTAAGATTTCTTGGTCTTGCTCATGTCGAAGATACTACCTCTTTGACACTAAAAGATGCAATTCAGAAAATGCTTATGACGTATAATTTGGCCTTTGCAATGGCTCGTGGGCAAGGATATGATGGAGCTAGTAACATGAAAGGTAATGCAAATGGCCTAAAAAACTGATAATGGATGAGTCCCCTTCTGCCTATTATGTTCATTGTTTTGCCCATCAACTATAGTTAACTCTTGTTGCTGTTGCTAAGGAGAGTGGTGATTGTACTTGGTTCTTTCAGTAGCTTGCACACTTGTTAAATGCTCTTGGCATGTCTTGTAAAAAGATGAGAATGCTTCGGATAGCTCAGGCTGAAGAACTCATTTCTGCATTGGAATTGGAAGAAGTAGAAACAGGGAGTGGGCTGAATCAAGAAATGGGTTTGGGAAGGCCATGTGATACACGTTGGGGCTCTCACTTCAAAACTGTGAACCATGTCATCTCTATGTATGGTGCACTGCGACGAGTCATTCGCAAGATTGGAGACGAGTACAATAGTGCGGAGGCGCGAGCGGCTCTAGCCATAGAGACAACATTTCGATCATTTGAGTTTGTTTTCATGGCACACTTGATGCAAGAAATATTTGGATACACAGATGAATTGTCTAGAGCTTTGCAAAAGCAAGATGAAGATATTGTACATGCTATTCAAGTTGTTGATCACACAAAGTTTTACTTGGAGGCTTTGCGGTCCGATGCTGGATGGGACATATGTGATGGACCGTGTGTTGCCTTCGAAAAACACGTCCATAAGGTGTCTTTGGGCACGCTGGGTAAACGTTGCCCTGGGATCGCTTGTGGTTTTGATGGTTTCATTCCCCACATATGTGGCTGACTACCCTACCCCAAACTCCCCACATATGTGTGAGTTGAGGTGTGCCGAACAATACAGATAAATAAAACCACGTCCCGACAGAAAGATGCTTGTTTGAAGACCCTGGTTGGAGATGCTCTAATGTAGTGCTACATACTGCTGCTTTTCACATACTTAACATTAGTTTTCTTGTTTTATAAGGTAGCAGGTCATTATCATTAATAGAAGATGTTGTTTTTGGAGAATTTGGATTTCAGGTGTTATCTTGGTGGTGGTTGTGCTGAAAGGACTGGAACTCTGTAGCATGATTTTTTTTTCCGGTTGTGTGCATCCGTAATTCTTTTGAATATTGCGTTTTTACAAAGGCTAAGTGTAATTGATATCTTCGTGATATTAATATATAATTTTTATTATAAAAAAGGAGGACTCCTTTACTTCACTGCAAAATACAATGCGTACGTCAAACATGACGATGTCAGTACTGTAAAATTATCAACGATCTGTAATCCTGTAGTACCCACATGCAAAGTGAACAGCGAACAACCCATGGCGCAGAGACTACATCGAGTAGAGTACGCCGCTTCTGCGCGCCCTGGCGTACACGTCGCGCGGGACTGCCGTACGTGTCATCACAAAACAAAAGCAAAACCGGAGGCATGCAGCGCGACAGGTGCCGCGCTCGCCACGTACGTACGTCACAACTTATATAACTTCCCGCTCATATCAAACGCCACGCCGTCAACTAACCGTCTAATAACGGCGGTGGGAGATCCGTCAGAACGGGACAGGCCGGGCCCGCCGTAGCGACGTGTAACGATGTCATTGGCCGAGACAACTCACGGGCAGGGCCCCCGTACTTTGACGTCCGGAAAGGGTCCCCGGGACACGGCGGTAAGCCTTCGCGAAAAGCCGTTACGTGAGTTGGACGTTACGGTTGGCCCCACCACCACATGCTCCAACACCGGCCACCAGATATGCATTGGCGCATCTGCTTATCGCCATTGAATCCTCCGCCCGGTCCCACCGAATTAAAGCCGTCCGCGTCGAGCTGTCTCGACGACGTCTCCCCACCATCCACCTAACGTGGGTTATGGGTAGCAGATCAGCAGATTCATCAAGGTTTAGGATAAACTGGCGTTGTTTTTGTTAGCGGACAACAACAATGTTCATTTAGCTGCTACTCCCTAATTAGATTCCCTCGTACTGGAGTATTTTATATGAAGTGGTTCCAGAACTATCTCCTCTTGTTGACGTAGTAGTAGGATGATACTAATACTATTACGATTTTGAGAACTCGATCTTTCTCTATTAACGTATTCCCATGGAGACACTTATAAAATCTACCGGAAGATTAATAAATTCAATTTTCTTCACTTTGACTAAATTTATATCGAATAAATAAAAAACCTACGATATGAGATCTGGTAACTATGGAATCATTATAAAATATATTTCTACCAATATTTGCTCGATACTGTACTTGCTACTCAGTTGTATTTCTTTCTATATACTCCCTCCGTCCTCGAATAAGTGGACGTTTAGCATTCAAATTTTTCCACAAAAGAGTGTACGTCTACCTTCTCAATACACTTAAAAGTAGATAATAATGCTTCTCTCTCATCGCACGGGAATCAAGCCCAATAACATTCAACACATGGTCTCCTTTTTTTCTACATGCACTTAGCTCATTGGAGGTGGGATAATTAAAGAGGAGAGAGATGGTGGCTTGCATTTTCCCAATGCATTTTCTACTACTCTCCATAATTTGTCTTAAAATTTCTAGATGTCCACTTATTTGAGAACGGAGGGAGTATATAAACAAAACTAAAAAAGTTGGGCCACATACCGGCAGAAATGATGAACGGAACACACTAAAACGGGAATAGATACACACGATTTAAAATCTTAGAAACCGTACGGAGGGAGTAAGCCGATTTAGAGACGAACGGAGTAATAGACAATGCATTATTCATACCGCCGCATAAACTACAAGTGAAGCGAGAGAAGTCGGATCTCGTGCTTTTGACTGTATGAATATATTTGCGCATGTACTATGTATGATTGTCCACTCAGACCCCGCTGAGGTCATGGTGCACATCTTTTGCTCCACGAATCATACCTGTCTACATCAGACACCACTTATTGTTTGAAATTGGTTGCTTGTATTATCAGTAATTGTTATTTGGAAGTATCATTGATTCAGTAGCTCAGCACCAGATAACCTCGTCATTAAGTGAGAGGCCCCCTAATCAACAACTGTGAAGGTGACACTTTGTCGATCGAGACTCTTGCATGAATACTGCATTAGTTTCCACCTTGCCAGTCCTTGAACAAATCTTCTTTTTTACAGTTATTGTCTCTAAAAAATCATCGAATGTTTTCCTTCTTAGGTTGGTGTATTGGTGGTTAGTATGTAAGTTATTCAAGGTGGTTAGTATGTAAGTTATTCACGGTTGGTCACATTATAGTATTATTCTAGACTTCTAGTAGTACTATACTTGTACTCCCTCCGTTTTTTAATATAAAATGTTTTAGGTGTTGTACATGTTGTCTATATACATACAAAGTGAGTGAACATGCACACTAATACATGTCTACATACATTTGTGTACATGTGCATGTGGACAAATGCTAAAACATTTTATATTAAAAAACGGAGGGAGTATGTAGTAGTACAATTTTTTCTGTTGCCTTATCTTGCAGCTCATACTGATCTGCACTTAATTCTACACTTTTTTAGGGGAAAATATTATGCGTCACGAAAAGATTTACGATATGACAAACGGAACCTCTTGTTTCTGGTCCACACGACATGACCTGGAGGGCAAAACAGGAACAGGAGAAAACACGGTATCCCGGACGGACAGGGATCCGAATATTCCGCTAGCCCATAGGCTTCGCCGTGTCTTTAAATAGGCCACCACCCCCATTCCGATCGGGTTAACCCGAAATTTCACAGGAAAATCACTGAACTATGAGTGGAGAGCTAAACAGGGACTACCAGATTGGCGAGGAGCTCGGCCGCGGTCGGTTCGGCGTGGTCCACCGCTGCACCTCGCGCTCCACCGGCGAGGCCTTTGCCGTCAAGTCCGTGGACCGGTCCAACCTCGCGGACGACCTCGACCGGGAGCTCGCGGAGCTCGAGCCGAAGCTGGCCCAGCTCGCCGGCGCGGGCAACCCGGGCGTGGTGCAGGTGCACGCGGTGTACGAGGACGATTCGTGGACCCACATGGTGATGGACCTCTGCTCCGGCCCGGACCTGCTGGACTGGGTCCGCCTCCGCCGCGGCGCGCCCGTGCCGGAGCCCGCCGCCGCCGACATCGTCGCGCAGGTCGCCCAGGCGCTCGCCCTCTGCCACCGGCGCGGGGTGACCCACCGCGACGTCAAGCCCGACAACATCGTTTTGGACGTGGAGGATGAGGACGGTGGTGAGGACGCCTCGCCGCGCGCGCGGCTGGCGGACTTCGGGTCGGCGGCGTGGATCGGCGTGGACGGTGGGCGCGCCGAGGGCCTGGTGGGGACGCCCCACTACGTGGCCCCCGAGGTGGTGTCCGGCGAGGACTACGGCGAGAAGGCGGACGTGTGGAGCGCGGGCGTGGTGATGTACGTGCTGCTCTCCGGCGGCGCGCTGCCCTTCGGCGGCGAGACGGCCAAGGACGTGCTGTCGGCGGTGATGCGGGGAAGCGTCAGGTTTCCTCCGAGGCTGTTCTCCGGCGTGTCACCCGCGGCCAAGGACCTCATGAGGCGGATGATGTGCCGCGACGAGTGGAGGCGCTTCTCGGCCGAGCAAGTTCTCCGTAAGGACATGCACCATTCCTGCCTGTTTTAGAGTTTAGAGTTTAGACCCGCAGATTACGAGCTCATGTGTTCTATCGGAGTTTTTGTTTATATTGATCCAGGAATTTAGTATCGTTTATCTGTGTTTGTAATGCAGGCCACCCGTGGATCGTGAGCGGCGGCGGATCCCGAGCGATGGAGCAGCCAACCTGAACGGCCGGTCGAGCAGAGGCAAAATAGACCGTGCCGTCGGAGATCCATCTTGGACTTGGAAGAGAAGTCGTAGAGATATATCGCTCGCGCGCGCTATGGCGGTAGATCTAGTGAACGTGAGTAATCTTAGAAGAAAGAAGGAGCAGTAGCAGCTCCTGATCTTTGTTGTTTAACCCCTGGTTTAGGCTCTGCTCCAGCTTGATCTGGACAGCGCCTTGTTTTTTTTCTTTGTGTGTGTTGCTGCATGATGTTGTTGACGCAGCAGCAGCCAGCAGGTTGTATATATTCGAACCTATGTACGTCTTGTACAAACGGTGTTTGGAATAAGTGTACAAGTGCAACTGTTTCTCCTCCTTGCCGCCACGAACTGAAACGAAAACGACCCGGTGACCGACTGATAGAAGAAACATCGCAGCGGCGTTTTCCTTTCCGTCTGCTTTCAGCTCCAACAAGGAAGTACTACGAGCAGCTAGCGACCGGTCACGTTTGGGCGGCCTCGTTCGCGTCGCGTCGCCGGTTCGCACGCTGTTGACTCCGCTTCGCACGCTGTTGACTTGTAGTACTATAAGCAGTCGAAGCGAACGTGATAGCCCCTCTCCCTTATTATTCGATCTCTCTCTCCGTCCTCCCACTCTGTGATTGCCTTGCATTCCAGGGTAATGCGTGTTCATCGCTCCAGTTTTGCGAATCTGTCTTTTTTACCCAGGTCAAAATACAACGAGCTTTCGTCAATATTTTGCACGATGGCAGATCAGGATATTATCTACACCTGAGATTTTTTTTTTGGAATTTTCTAAAACAAAAATATGCAGATTCCAATTTTTTTGGAGAACCGAGCTACATATAGCTCGGCCTCCGTTTCAGGTATCCGCAGCTTAGTAGCTATGCATGATCAGTTGCATCTCTTTCTTTCTTTTTTTGCCGGGGAGATCGGTTGCATCCGTTAGTTGTCACTGTACGTTTGAACCTTCTAGAAGACGAGATACTTGCACAACAATTAAGGTGACTGCTCGCAGGGAAAATGGAAATTAAGATGACTCCACCAACTTGATTGACCGCTACCAGGTCCAGCACCAGCAGCTACCCTCCCCCAAATCTTCTCGATCCTAGTTTCAAAGTATACCAGTATTTTCATACCCTGAAGATTCTTCCAAATCACGTAAATAACCGACCCAAAAATTTCTCGGTCCTAGTTTCAAAGTATACCAGTATTTTGATACCCTGGAGATTCTTTGAGCTGTTTGATATAATTCAGTATATCTCTACTATATAATATCAGAAACCGACCGTAGGTACGTCGCTAAAAAACCTGGACGCGATCGATCAGATGCGCTTGATCGGATCGGCCCAATAACAGCTGAAAACGCGCTCGTTCGTATCGGCCCAGTAAACATCCCTTCCAAAACCTGGACGCAGCCCAGTAAACATCCCTTCCAAAACCTGGACGCGCTCAGTCGGCCCAATACGAAATCCCTACGACTTTAAAAAAAACGGAATCGCTGGCTGTTTCCATGTCGAACAATGTAACAGACTACGATACGAACACAACCAATCGCTGGGTGTTTCCATGTCGAACATGTATCAGACTACGATAAGAACATGTATCAGACTACGATACGAAAACAACTAGCCATGGGACACACATTAAAAGGAACGGAATCGCTTGATCGTAACACCAACACGACAAGCTCGACATTTCCACGAAATAACTGATTCAACTCGCCGACGACAAATCGAGGTTGTGCGCTGCTTGATCTCACGCCTGCAACAACAACGGAAAGGTAATCAGTTAACAAAAAAAAGACAACAGGAAAGAACAAATTCAGTCAACGGAATATACAACATGGAAAAGCAATAATCTGATCTCTAGCTACTTAGGGGCAATACACACTATTTGCGTTGCCTGACATCATTAGTGCCTGACCTTTTTATTTGACCTTTTTGCAGGAACGTCGCTCAGGTACGGTGATGGCAGATCAAAGGCAACCAAGTGCAAACATTTCACAAGATAGAAATCAAGCAAGGCGTGAACGAGATAGAGCTCGACGAAATAGTTTGACGACCGAACAAAAGGAGGAGATTAATGCACGTAGAAGAGTCAAAGCAACAGCCAAGCGGAATAGTTTGGCGCCTGAACGAAAGGAGCAGATTAATGCACGCAGAAGAGCAGCCGAGCAACACACATCTACACAAAGAATAACTGATGAGAAGAGGTCTCGGCGCAGAAAAAACGCAAAGGCTAAGAGGGACACTACATGCGCTGAATCCATCGCTATGCCGTGTCCAAATGCAGCAATTTTGCCAACAAGCACGCCGGAGTATACCATCAGGACCAACGGTAACACACAAATATTTACTAACTTATTTATGACATGGCACATTAATGCATCATACTTAACAGATCAAAAAATGTTGTAGGTGACCTGGAGGCCTTCATTAACGGTATCATGGACGAGAATATCATAACCGAAAACCTCATGGACGAGGAGAGCTACATCTATGGACGTGAAGGTATGTAGTCTCGACTTTCCATCGACCCTATCTATTACGAGTCAATAAAAATATATTGATGTCACATACTATTATGCAGGTTTTGACGATGATGACATGGACCTCGATACACCGATAGACTTATCCGACGAGGGTGGCATCGATCCTTTTGACTTTGTGTACTCAAACCTCCAGAAACGCATACACTGGAGCAAGTCCCCGACTGCGAAAACTGCCATGCCAAGAAGTTTGAGCATGAGACGCCAGGTTTCTGTTGTCGAAATGGACAGATTGAGCTGGCTGAACCAAGGCCCATCCCGGAGCTGGTCAGGCTATGGTCTAGCGCGGATGCGGACAGTCGACATTTCCGAGAGAGCATACGATTCTTCAACGGCCACTTCTCCTTCACAACCCTTGGCGTCAGTCTCGACAACGACTGCACGAACATGAGGTCCGGGGTGTACACATTCCGAGCACAAGGCAAAATGTACCACAAAGTGCATTCGTTCGGGCCAGGCTCTCGCCCGGAACATCTACAACTATACTTCTATGACGACGATCCCAACCTGATCCATCGCAAGGAAGCCACCAAGGAACTAGACCAGGAGGTCGTTAGCAAGGTTGTGGAAATACTCAAAGGAAACCCCTACTCCGAGACGTTTAGGAGGTTGGGCGAGCACAAGGATAACCTTGAGGACTACCGCATAGAACTAAACACCGACAAAAAGCTAGACCAACGGAGATACAACACACCGGTGTCGTCCGAGGTGGCTGCGATATGGGTTGAGGGCAGCGACCTGGCAAATAGGTTCAAGCGCAACATTATCCTCTACGGTAACAATAACGAGAGGCATAGTATACATGCCACACAGGGATGCTATGACCCGCTCTCGTACCCCCTCTTCTTCCCAAAGGGTGAGCTTGGTTGGCATCCGAATATACCTAAACGTGATAAGTCTTGGAACCTTGCGCAGCTACCAAGAGCAGATCGTGAAGATGATCCACGGAATATACAACATGGAAAAGCAATAATCTGATCTCTAGCTACTTAGGGGCAATACACACTATTTGCGTTGCCTGACATCATTAGTGCCTGACCTTTTTATTTGACCTTTTTGCAGGAACGTCGCTCAGGTACGGTGATGGCAGATCAAAGGCAACCAAGTGCAAACATTTCACAAGATAGAAATCAAGCAAGGCGTGAACGAGATAGAGCTCGACGAAATAGTTTGACGACCGAACAAAAGGAGGAGATTAATGCACGTAGAAGAGTCAAAGCAACAGCCAAGCGGAATAGTTTGGCGCCTGAACGAAAGGAGCAGATTAATGCACGCAGAAGAGCAGCCGAGCAACACACATCTACACAAAGAATAACTGATGAGAAGAGGTCTCGGCGCAGAAAAAACGCAAAGGCTAAGAGGGACACTACATGCGCTGAATCCATCGCTATGCCGTGTCCAAATGCAGCAATTTTGCCAACAAGCACGCCGGAGTATACCATCAGGACCAACGGTAACACACAAATATTTACTAACTTATTTATGACATGGCACATTAATGCATCATACTTAACAGATCAAAAAATGTTGTAGGTGACCTGGAGGCCTTCATTAACGGTATCATGGACGAGAATATCATAACCGAAAACCTCATGGACGAGGAGAGCTACATCTATGGACGTGAAGGTATGTAGTCTCGACTTTCCATCGACCCTATCTATTACGAGTCAATAAAAATATATTGATGTCACATACTATTATGCAGGTTTTGACGATGATGACATGGACCTCGATACACCGATAGACTTATCCGACGAGGGTGGCATCGATCCTTTTGACTTTGTGTACTCAAACCTCCCAGAAACGCATACACTGGAGCAAGTCCCCGACTGCGAAAACTGCCATGCCAAGAAGTTTGAGCATGAGACACCAGGTTTCTGTTGTCGAAATGGACAGATTGAGCTGGCTGAACCAAGGCCCATCCCGGAGCTGGTCAGGCTATGGTCTAGCGCGGATGCGGACAGTCGACATTTCCGAGAGAGCATACGATTCTTCAACGGCCACTTCTCCTTCACAACCCTTGGCGTCAGTCTCGACAACGACTGCACGAACATGAGGTCCGGGGTGTACACATTCCGAGCACAAGGCAAAATGTACCACAAAGTGCATTCGTTCGGGCCAGGCTCTCGCCCGGAACATCTACAACTATACTTCTATGACGACGATCCCAACCTGATCCATCGCAAGGAAGCCACCAAGGAACTAGACCAGGAGGTCGTTAGCAAGGTTGTGGAAATACTCAAAGGAAACCCCTACTCCGAGACGTTTAGGAGGTTGGGCGAGCACAAGGATAACCTTGAGGACTACCGCATAGAACTAAACACCGACAAAAAGCTAGACCAACGGAGATACAACACACCGGTGTCGTCCGAGGTGGCTGCGATATGGGTTGAGGGCAGCGACCTGGCAAATAGGTTCAAGCGCAACATTATCCTCTACGGTAACAATAACGAGAGGCATAGTATACATGCCACACAGGATGCTATGACCCGCTCTCGTACCCCCTCTTCTTCCCAAAGGGTGAGCTTGGTTGGCATCCGAATATACCTAAACGTGATAAGTCTTGGAACCTTGCGCAGCTACCAAGAGCAGATCGTGAAGATGATCCAGGTTCGGCTATCTCTAATCCTTGTGCATTCTTTTTATCTTCCTTGGCATATGTTGCATGACATTCTTTTTTCTTTACAGAGGGGGTGGCCGTCTATGCGTCTCCGTCAGGGACTACTACTGTTACCGACTACAAACGCGTCCTGCTATATTCAACCCCATACTGCATGGAGGGCGTCTTTTCCAGCAATTTGCGGTGGACATGTACATAAAGATCGAGGGCTGCAGGTTGAATTGGATCAGGGAGCACCAGCCACAGATACGTGCTGATCTATATAAAGGCATTGTCGATAGCATCACGGCCGGAGAGACTCGAGCAAGCGCTGTTGGCACAAGGATTGTGCTACCATGGAAATTCCAGGGGTGTTTCCGGGACATGAAGCGGAGGCATATGGACGCCATGGCATTGGTACAGACATACGGCAAGCCCGACATCTTCTTGACGATGACATGCAACCCAAACTGGCAGGAGATACAGGATGCCCTCTTCCAGGCCAAACCGCGCAGGACCGGCCAGATATTGTGGCTCGAGTGTTTAAAGCCAAGCTGGAGACGATGAAATATATGCTCACCAAGAAGAACATATTGGGTGTTGTGAAGGCGTGGGTCTACGTGGTCGAGTTTCAGAAGAGGGGCCTCCCACATGCCCATTTCCTATTGATCATGGATTCCAACTATAAGCTCGTTGTGCCAGAGCAGTATGACCGCCTCATATCAGCAGAGCTCCCAGACAAGGATAAGTACCCGGAGCTACACGCCATGGTCGTGAAACATATGATGCATGGCCCATGCGGTGCCCTAAAGCCAAACAACGTGTGTATGCAAGATGGGTCATGCAAGTGTAAGTACCCACGGACGTTCAACGAGACCACCATACAGGGAAAGGACTCATACCCCGTTTATCGGAGACGGAAGGACGACCGTTCAGTGAAGGTCCGCGGTGCAACGCTCGACAATAGATGGGTTGTGCCTTACAACCCTTACCTCCTGCAGATGTTCAACTGTCACATCAACGTGGAGGTGTGCTCCAGCATAAAGGCAGTCAAGTACCTATATAAGTACATATACAAGGGCCACGATCAGACTTCATTCAACATAGACAAGCCCGACGCCGATGGTAACATAGACGAGATCAAGAGATTCATCGACGCACGGTGGATTACACCACCTGAAGCCATGTGGAGGATATTTGGCTTCAATCTCTCTGAGATGCACCCGTCAGTATTACAGCTGCCTCTTCATCTCCCAGATATGCAAAGAGTCACCTTCAAAGAGGGGGACAACCTAAACGACGTCGCTGCCCAGGAGAACGCGTCCATGCTAACAGAGTATTTTGTGGCTAACCAGAACCATGAGTGGGCTCGAGATATTCTCTACAGGGATTTTCCAGGATGGTTCACATGGCAACCAGGAAAGTTTTGGCAGAAAAGGAAAATAGATGTTCACCAAGTAGGCCGAATCGTGACAGCCAATCCCGCCGAGGGGGAGAGGTACTTTCTTAGGGTGCTTCTAAACCACGTACCAGGCTCGACATCCTTCGAAGACCTCAGAACCGTTGATGGCGTGCTATGCGATACCTTTCGTGAGGCCGCGGAGAAGAAGGGTCTAATCGAGGCTGACAACACGCTTGATGAGTGTCTTACTGAGTCAGAGCAGTTCGCCATGCCAGCCTCACTCAGGAGGCTCTTCGCAACGATCTTAGTATTTTGTGAGCCTGGCGATGTGCGTGGTCTTTGGGATCGACACCTTGAGGCGATGTCAGACGACTACCGGCGACAACACACGTGTCCAAAAGCGGTGGAGCAGATGGTGTTGCTTGATATAAGGGGCATGCTACAATCCATGGGCAAAGACATAAAGTCCTTCCCTCTTCCGGACATTGACGAGACATATGACAACACTGGGGGCGAGGCTAGGGAGATAATCGAGGAAACCAGCATCAAGGTTGACGAGGAAGACGCTGCTCTCGCAGCGTTACTAAACACCGAGCAAAGGATTGCGTACGACGAGATACTACGGGCAGTTGATGGCGACGATGGTGGCGTATTCTTCGTCGATGGTCCGGGAGGTACTGGGAAGACATACCTTTACAGGGCACTACTCGCCAGGGTTCGTGGAGAGGGAAATATCGCTCTGGCCACAGCGACGTCCGGTGTCGCCGCTTCAATCATGCCTGGAGGCAGGACAGCCCACTCGAGGTTCAAGATCCCACTAAACCTTGAAGAAGGGGCATCATGCAGCTTCACCAAGCAGAGTGGCACAGCCAAGCTCCTGAGGATGGCTAAACTCATACTATGGGACGAGGCCACCATGACAAAACGACAGGCAGTTGAAGCATTGGACAGAAGCATGCGCGACATCATGGGCTGCCCCCACCGACCTTTTGGAGGCAAGACTGTCGTGTTCGGTGGGGACTTCAGGCAAGTGCTTCCGGTAGTGAGGAAAGGGTCACGAGGTCAGATAATCGACGCGAGCCTGCGGAGTTCGAACCTATGGAAGGGCATGCGCCAACTAAAACTCGTAAGAACATGAGGGCGCAAAACGACCAGTGGTTCGCGGATTACTTGCTGAGGATAGGTAACGGCACCGAGGAAACCGACACAGAAGGAAATATCCACCTACCAGAAGATATCTGTATCACATCTACGGGCGATGCAGCTGACATAGACAAGCTGATCGACCATGTGTTTCCTGCCCTAGACCAAAACATGGAAAATCCAGATTATATGACTTCTCGAGCGATCCTCTCCACAAAGAACAACAACGTCGATGGAATAAACATGCGCATGATTGAGCGTTTTCAGGGCGAGGAGATGATCTACCATAGCTTTGATAGTGCGGAGGATGATCCGCATGGCTTCTATGCTCAAGAGTTTCTTAACTCGCTGGCTCCTACTGGGATGCCCCCGCACGCGCTTAAACTGAAGATCAACTGCCCCATTATACTGTTGAGGAACATTGACCCGGCTAATGGATTGTGCAACGGCACGAGGCTGGTCGTCCGTGGGTTCCAGAGAAATGCCATCGACGCAGAGATTGTGGTGGGGCAGCACGCTGGGGAGAGGGTGTTTCTACCTCGGATACCTCTTTGTCCGTCAGACGGTGACATGTTCCCGTTCAGATTCAAGAGGAAGCAGTTCCCGATCAGGCTTAGCTTTGCCATGACGATCAACAAGGCGCAAGGGCAGACCATCCCGATTGTAGGCGTGTACCTGCCGGAGCCGGTGTTCTCTCATGGTCAGTTGTACGTCGCATTGTCCAGAGCCACATCGAAAAGAAACATTAAGATCCTAGCCCTCAAGGTCAATGAAAATGACGAGACCAAGAATTCAAAGAAGAGAAAAAAAACCACTCTCAAGGTCAATAAAAAGGACGAGCCCAAGAATTCAAAGAAGAGAAAAAGAACCGAGTGCTTAGTAACGACCACAGTGAACATAGTCTACAAGGAAGTCCTTAGCACTTGAACTCGCTGGACCGGATTTGAGCAAATTCCTTGATGATCATTATGTCTTTTAAAATGTTACGGATGCAAACAGATTTGAATTTTCTATTTATTAGATGAATATATATCTATGTGCATTTTTTGTTTACACGTGAGATATCTGTGATGACAAAATAATCTTTAAAGGGAGGAGCATTCAATTAACTTATAATATTTGAGAAACTAAGGCTATCCATATTCTTCTTGATGGCAGGAAACGAAAACAAGAAAAAAAGGCTATCCATATTCTCCTTGAATGGCAGGAAACGAAAACAAGCACAAATATCAATATAAACTGCAGCCCACGCATGTAGTTCAATAGAAACATAATTCTAATGCAAATTGAAATATTTATTATGATACAGCTACGATGCATACCTGATTCAACATCATCAAATAAATAGCAAGAGACCTTGTCCACGGAATAATCAACAACAGTGCTCACTCAGAACCTACAGGAGAACTTCAGCTCCAATCAGAGAACCAAAAGAAAACATATTGTACACCTAACTATACAGAACATGGAGAGACCAATCAGAGAACCAAAAGAAAACATATTGTACGAACAAGCTTGGCAATGGAGACCGTCCACTACATGGCGCTCACCTTCCTCCTGCACCGTCCAACTTCACTGCCGGCCTGTCCCAACAATCTAGCGCTGCTACAGTTGTATACTCCAGAAATCGACCCAATTACACACAGATTCCGGATGGATTCAGCAAGCCATTTCTGCTCGAACCAAAGCGAGTTAATCCGATATTACACTGCTGCATTCAGATGGTAAGAAACAATCATAAATCTATAAGCCTGCCTTTCACAAGATATATCCGTGTTGTGTTATTCAGTAATCTTTACCTGATAGCCTTTGTATTTGATCAGCTCTTTCAGACGGTCGACCACGAAGAGATATCCATCCTCGTCGATGTAGCAGAGATCAAAGGTCTTGAGCCATCCATCGGGTGTCACTGTGGACTGTGTTGCCTCTGTGTTCTTGAAGTAGCCTGAAGCGAACAAAATACTAATTTAAGGTACTTCTCTATCATCATCTATTTTTGTCCAAGGAGAGATAAAAACAATAATTTTGAACCGTGAACTTCACCATTCCAATGGTTCTGATGCTGACTGAAATCTGGTTATAAAAGAGCTGCTTGTAACACATAATTTACTCTCCTTTCTGGCTAAAATAAAAGGTTTGACATAGAGTAGGAACTCAATTCTATGCTATGTTAGCAGAATTGCAGTCCGGCTGTGTAAATACCTGAAAACGAAATACACTGCTCTGTTTGGACTATCGCCCATCAGAGCACAACCCTCAAGATCCTACCCACAAGGTAGAATCCAGCAGAGCAGTTCCAAGTGCTTCCAGAACAGATCAAGGCTTGAAACAGTGAGGGGATCTGAGCGCTCACCAGCCAGTAGGGCAGCGCGGGCGCGATGCCGGAGACGGCGAGCCAGGTGGCGCCGTAGCCGAGGAACCCGGACGCGGCGGCGACGAGCAGGAGCAGGGACGGGTGGAGCTTGTTGCAGACGACGCCGGGCAGCAGGCCGAAGCTGTCCCCGATGTTGCAGGCGACCCCGAGCAGCGCGACGCCGCTCTGGTCGGCGCCGAGCGCGACCTTGAGCGCGGACGAGTAGAGCGCGAAGGCGGAGCTGGTGCCCGCCGACGACTGCAGCCACACCGCCGCCCCAAGACCCAGCCACGGCGGCCTGGTCCCGGCCTTCACCTGCCCCATCGCCATCCCCACCGCCGCTTCGCGAAGCTCGCTCCTGTATGAGTGTCACTTTCCGGCGGCCGGTGGTAGAAAGCAGAGAGCTTGTGTGAGATCAGGAGTCGGTGGCGGGTTTTAAAGAGGGTTCATTCAGGACGGGGGCGGCGCCGCGGCGTGGCAAAGGACTAAGCAGCTGACCGCTGCAAAGAAATCGTAAAAAAAGCCATGGATGGATTTGAAGCGGCGCCGATCCGATGGCGGCCTCCGGCGGCCTGGCCAGACCTGGCCGGAGACCATATCACGGGGAGGAGAGCGCGAAGGGGAGGAGCGCGTCGAGGAGCGGAGGGGAGTGCGTGGCGAGCGCGCGGAGCAGGACGGGGAAGGTGCCGACGAGGAGCGGGGACGCCGGCGGCGTGGAGGCGAGGAAGAAGGAGAGCAAGACGGCGAGCTGCCAGCGGCAAGAAATGGCGGCAGCAATGGAGTGAGGGAGGGGGCGGCCATGGAGGCGGTCGGCCAGGCAGCTGCAAAGGGAGAGTGAGGGGAGGGGATGAGCGGATGATGCGAGGTTTTTTTTTTCTTTTTTACTCCAAGCGTCACGAAGGTCACGCGTTCCGTGCTCATGCTCCAGGCCCACGTACGCTTCAGGCCCACGCACGCTCCAGGCCCATAATTCCAGGGGTCTCCTACCTTAGCAACTCTGCCGATCTTACTCTGAAAACGAACTCTGTCTGAAAACGAAGTCTGTTTCGATACGGGCTCGGTTTCGACACGGGACTACGGGAGGCCTATAAAACTGCAGCGAAACCAGGAACCAGGAAGATCTATCCGAAGACATACACCAGTCTCGCGATTCTGCTTGTCGACATTGCCGTCGTCTCGACTTTGCTAGCGACGACATGGCTGCAGTCTCGACTTCACCGGAACGCTCTGGAGACGACATGTCCGACGTCTCAGCTTCGCCGGAACGCGACGTCTCGCCTTCGCCGGAACGCCGCCGTCTACACTTCGCTGGAACCCCGTCTGTCCCTGCTACACCAATGGTACGTATACACACTCTTTAAGAAACCTGATTAGCTTCACCAAACCAGATTATCTACCTCATTAGATTTGCCTTGTGACACCACTTCATAGCTGAACCTCCAGAAAAGGTTGGCTTTCCATGCTATCGTAAGTATCTTAGTATCTTAGTGTTCCACTTTGTTGTGATTGCAGAATATGGAACAAAACGTTGAAACAAACATTGTGGAAGATTCTGATGAGCGGCCTTCAAAAAAAGCGAAGTGTTCCGAATCAATTAGTTTGGAATATCCATTGTCATCACCTACCATCTCCACATCAACCCTGGTTTCTGAATGTTCCGAAGTGGTTAGTTCGGAATCAGATAAGCAGATAAATGAAGATCCACTGCCATCACCTCCGTGGCCAACTAGGCTGGCATTATCTCCAGAAAAAGATGAATCTAAGCATATAACAAATAATGTCGCGTATGACTACCTCACACAAGGTAGAATATATTCATTAATTCCTCTAACTTCTGTACCGATGCTTTTACTTTAAACATAATCTTGCTTTATTTTATTTAACTTCTGTTTGCAGATTATACACTGACCTATCAGGATGAATGTGCTCACTATGTCATCGAAGACTCTTCAAAAAACGATGTATTGGTGAAGATAGACGAAATATCTGTCGAACAACGTTATTTGAAGTGTCTGCTAGATAAAGATGGATGGCTAGACGATGAAGTAAGTAATCCTCGCTAACAATGAAATATATTTTGTTTATCAATACCCAATATTGGCATGATGTATATACGCTCAATATACACGCTCCCGTAGCAACGCACGGGCATTTTACTATACTGATGTTTGCCTTTGTATCCAAAAATTGGTTATGCGAATAATGATATTATGTTTTGTATCGAAAACATGATAACCATAGAGTTGAAATGCACATTCAAGTTTCACTTGCAAAAATTCTTTCTATGCCGGTCGTCATAATATTATAAGTAGGTTTTATTTAAAAACATGTATTTCACGAGCATCGTTATTTAAGGAAATTTACGTAGCCCGTGGCAACGCACGGGCATTTCACTAGTATTGATAATAACCAAAGGAGTACGTCCAGACGTGTCTTAAATATATAGGGCATCCATGTCTATGAAAAAGAACGAGGATTTTTGAACTAAGTGTTGTCACTGTTGCGTGATACGTCTAGACGTGTCATCGATCACGTATTGATCGGTCATAGCCTCATGGGTGTGGTCATACAGTTACGCGCGCAAGCATCAATTATATACAGTACGTGGGGAGCAGGATTGGAGAATGGTTCAGCTATTGGACTAGTTAGTGATGATCTTCCATGTCTTCATTCTTCAAGGAGAAGCTAGATGAATACAATGTGATGCATTTGGCTGAACGAGTATTTTTCTTTAACTAATATGAATTTTATAAAAACCAAATTGCGGATAATTAAGGAAAGCTTTATCATGACCACAAATAGATTATGATAGATGTCGTGAGGACAATTAATATAGACGAAGCCAAAAATATACTGATGTGTTTAAAAAAAGAATGGACGACAACTAGGGCATTAACTTCTTCGGCGCCATCAAGAGAAAAACATGTCGTGAAGCATCATATAGGGCGCGTTTGGTATCCACTGCGGAACCAGGCCGCTCATTTGGCTGCGTGCGGGCCAAAGTCGTTTGGCTGCGTGCGGCCAAAACTTTGGCCCGCACGCTTTTTAAAGCAATCTCAGGCAGACCCATATGAACGGCAGAATCGGCCATTTCCCTGGAGCCAGGCCCGTTCTTTCTCCAGCGATGCGAACTCTGTACATTACCTTCGGTTCCTCTCACTCTCCTTATTTTTACTTTATCCCTTTCCTTATAATCAGTGATACATTGCTCGGTTCAAAATAAGTTCTACACCAAAATGATGCGCTTTGTTGTTGCGATTCCATTCCGGCAATCAGCTCAAACTTTCGTTAACCGTGCGGCCCTAGTTTCGTGTTCTTTTTTGAAACTTTTTTAGACGAATTTCATCAAACTTGTCGCACACAGTCGACCGTTTTCGAAATCCTTCGAGCAGTAGCTTCACCTCGTCATTCCGCACAACTGTTGTGTTGTAAGTTTTGCATTTCAGTGCTTATAGATGGATAGATCTTATATTGTAAGATGCGTATTTAGACTATTCTTGGTGTACGTGTCTTCTTCAACCTCCGCTCTAGCTCATCGTCGCCGAGCTCTGCCGCCGTCATGCCGTGTCGTTGCCGTCGAGCTCCGCAGCCGCCATGCCGTCTCCTCACCGTCCATCTCCGCCGCCATGCTGTCTCCTCGCCGCCGCCATGCGTCCAGCTCCGCCGCCATGCCGGCTGCTCACCTCCTCCACCGTCGCCCGAGCCGTCGTCATGGTCGCTGCTCGCGCCGTCGTCATGTCGCCGTTCTGCTGCGACTCCATGCTGAGAGGTATGTAAAGTGAAAAGAGATAAGAGTAATCATCACCAACAACATAGCATGTTGTTTGGTTTAGCTACATACATCTGGCCTGGCTGGAGTGGCTGCAGACTACCAAACAATAACCACAACTTGGTTTTATGGGTGGCTCTGCGTGGGCAGGCCTGGAGAGCCCTTCTCCAGGGATTTCCAAATCAGCTGCGGTCTACCAAACGTGCCCATAATTACTTCACCAAGAGAAGAATGTTACGTACATGCATAATCCTATACACTTGATAATTGGAGATACCAGCTGCTCCCTCCGTTCCACTAGCTTTTCCGGAAGTGGAAGAGTTGTATATATGTGCACGTCTTCTCCTTTCTTAAACGTCATCATTGTTCTAATTGAGCTACCTAGAGCTAGAGACTTCTGAACGTCTATGCAGGATGTCCGGAGTTCACTACCGGTTGTTCATGAGTTTGCAGTATGGCGAGGGCTAGACCAGAACAAATCCCAAAAATTCGTAATGGAAACTTAAATAAGCGAGTTCACGCCAGATTTCAACGATTTCAAGTTCATCGAGCTATTTTACATAGACAGAACTACACAGAATTAAAACTAGATAACTAATAAACTAGATCCCGGTGGTCTTATTCTTCACCTCGCCGCTCACTCGAATCCGAGATATTTGAGGGTAGTCGACCTGCACAACACCCATGTGAGTTCGTGCTCCGCCTTCGCGGCTTCGAGGCGGGCCGATGCATCGGAATCGCCGTTTGCCACCGCATTCGTAGCGGCATCAAGTTCGTTGGAAGCAAGATGTGTGTTGAGATATAAATATATTCCATATCCCTTTACATTCATTCAAAATTTTGATTTAGATGGCTAGTGCATCAATTTTATATGGTATCAGAACAAAAAAAAAATCATATTTTGACATGCTCACACAATATTTAAAAATATAGATATTTTTAAGCATGCACCCATCCCACGCTATAAACTAAAATAGTCTAAACGTGAGCGGAGTGTTGAGATAAAATATATTTCCTAACCCTTTCCATTAGTTCCGAATTTTGGTCTAAATGTCTAGTGCATCAATTTTCTATTATGTGTTCGAAGAGCACATTGAAGGTGCACGACCTGGTTCGCCCGTCCCATGAAGGTCGCCTCCTCCTCCGGCGGCTCGTTCGTCACATCAATCGACACCGTGGGGAACTATTCCGCCTCCGCGTCATGCGCGCAGTGGCCCGTTCTCCTCGTAGACGTGGCATGGAGCCCACCTAAGGCCTCAAAGTGTAGGGTTGCATGCATGTACGGAAAACAATTTTTTTTGCCACAAGCTACGCTAATATCAAGATGTATTATGAAGATACAAGTAACAACACATGTATATGATCTAACTGTAATTCGTTACCGACACCGTTGAAGCGGAAGAGATGTCGATGACGACGCTGATGAAACTTGTTGAAGATTTTCTCAGCTAAGCATAGCGGAGGGAATGTCGCCGACTCCGCTTCGCATGTTTTCACTTGTACTATAAGCAGGTCGGAGCCTCGGAGGGAACATGATAGCCTCTCACCCTTATTATTCGATCTCGATCTCACAATCCTCCCACTCTGTGATTGCCTTGCATTGTAGAGATTCTTTTGGCGTTTTATCCTTGACTCCTTTCTGGACGGAATGAATACGTCGCGGCAACAGCGTATAGCTATGTTACCCATGATCAGTTGGATTTGTTTCTTTTATTTTTATTTTGCGGGGAGATCAGTTGCGTTTGGTAGTTGTTACGGGTGAACCTTGTAGAAGAATAGATCAATTATTAAGGTCAGTGCTGAGAGGGAAATGTGGAAAAATGACCCGACCAACTTGATTGACCGCTACTAGCTAGGTCCAGCAGCTGCCCTCACCAAATCTTCTTGATCCTAGTTTCAAGGTTTACCATTTTCACCCTGGAGATTCTTCTAAGTTACAATACCCGGACCAAATCTTCTTGGTCCTAGTTTCAAAGAGTACTATTTTTGATACCCTGGAGATTCCTCGAAATGAGTACAATAATGAGGTCGATCTGTACGATAATTAATTCTTATCTCTACGATCTCCCATGGGCACGTCACTGTACGTTGGAGGTGGGTGCCGGGTGTGGCTCACCGACCGGCACGGCCAAGAACAACGACAAAAGGGTGGGTCGTGCCGGCCGATGGAGTCCTTGCACGCTCGTAGTCGTAGCACTGAGGTCCCTGTCATTTCAGCGTGTCAACACTCAACGCTGGGGTGGGTTACATGAAAAGAGAGCAAACGGGATAACCCCGATGAGCCTCCGCGGTGAGTGACATTGGTGGAACGCACGCACGTAGTGGTCTCGTGGACAGCAAAGGTACACGGTTTTGCTATCGCGTGATCATCGACAACAAGCTAGACATGCATCGGCCATCCAACTATCCAAGGAGGGCCTTCTGTGTGACAAACCGACAAAGACCAAATTAGTTAGGTCTTGGTCGTTTGGAGCCACGTACGTACATTCAGGTTCGGTGCAGTGTATATCTTGATGCATCTCCCGTCACCTCACTCGCCTTCTTAAACCTAATCCCATGCCCTTTGATGTGATTGATCCTTCATGCACATTCTAAGGGTCATTGTTGTACTCCCTCCGTTTATAAATATAAGATGTTTTACCTTTTGTCCACATTCATATGTGTCAACATGTATGTAGATATGTCTTAATGTGTATGTACACTTATTTGGGTGCCAACATGTGATCTACCTAAAACATCTTATATTAAAAAACGGAGTGGGTAGAAAGGAAATTAGTTGGGTAACCGGCCTTATCTCCTAACTTTGATGTGTAACTGATGCGACCGATTCATCAACCATGTTTTGATGGCTATTACCGTGGAAAGAAAAGTATTTGGCAGCAACACGCCCCTCCGTACAGAATTACTCTTTGTTCTAGGTTTAGTCAAAGTCGAACTTTATCAAGTTTGAGTAAGCATATGTAAAAAATATTAATGTCTATATTACAAAATAAATATCATTAGAATTAATATTAATTAAATTTTATTATCATACACATTTTGTATTATAGATGTTGATAGTTTTCTCTATATGCTTGGTCAAATTCTAAGAAAATAGATCTTGACCAAACCCAGAAAGTAGGGTAATTAAGGACAAATGGAGTAACACCGTACACATTGTCAGGTAAGGGTTTTCGGTTCCACATCGTTATCACATAGACACCTTTTCGTAGGGGAGTCTTTCTTACTTGCGAAGCGCTCTTTCTTTTTGACTAATAAATTTTCGAAATTAGATAATCTATATTTTTTCTCTAGGATAGTCATGGTTAAGAGCAAGACAATCGATTCATTCTTCACAAAAAAATACCAAGTTCTTGTTGTTGATGCAACTCAGCTGATTGTGGTGACTCCGGTGTCTATTTCTCTAGATATGGATGGTTACTATGTTGATTTTATTCGGTTTCGTAAAGTGGACAAGACTTCAGCTAAACATCATTATAAATAGGATGTCTTCATAGGTGCAGTTGATCAGCAACTACAAGAGTTAAATAGTAGGCTCAGCGAACAAGCAGCATAGCTCGTTATTTTGTGCACCTCTCTAGATCCAAGGAACTCATTCAGATCATTCAACATTACAAATATTTGTCTTCTAGCTACAAAATTTTACCCTTCTAGGGCATATTATTCATTACAAGTGCCAAAACATGGTAATTAGACATTTTTCTTTAAGCCATGGGGAATTTCTAGGGCATATACGTGGACATATAAGATCATAGAGGAGCCATGGGCCATGTTCTTCCCCCTTGTCTCCGTGACATGATTAGAATCCTCCAAAAATTTATGAAAATCTTTCAATCCAAAAAAGTCCTAAGATAGGTTAGTACCGACTGGCGCGAGTACATAGTTTTGTGCATGTTAGGGCATCTCCAGCCGTTCGGCCCCCCCAGGTTTTGGTGCGGCGCCTTTTTGCGTTTGCGCCGGCGCTATTTAGGACCTGGGGGGGGGGGGGGGGGGGGGGGCGAAGTTTCCACTCGTTTCGGCCCCCAGAAAACACAAATCAACATAATTTCAAAGTTCTCATTCCCGCCCCCAAAAACGGTCTGAGTTCGGCGATCGAAACAGCCATATAGTTCGGCGATCATACAAAAAAGCCATATAGTTCGGCGAATGGATCAAGCCACAGTTCGGCGATCTAGCGAAATGGCCACATTCGGCATGCTGCTGCGCAGATCAGATCAGATGGTCGCCGGCGACACCTCGGCAACCTCGGCATCCTCGTCGAGATCGATGGGCGTGGTCGTCGGAGCAGGGGCAGAGGTCGGAGTGGCGGTAGGCTCGGCGGTAGGCGGCGGCGTGATCGTGGCCGAGCTCGTGTCGCCTGGAGTGGCCGAGCTCGTGTCGTCCGCCGTCGCAGTCGGGGTCGGGGCGGGGGCGATCTGGCTGAGAATCACGCGCCGCTGCGCCACGAACCACGCCCTGACCTCGGGGTCCATCGCCTCCGGGTTGCCTCCCATGAGGAAGGCGAGGTCGTTGTTCCTCTTCTTCGCCGCGGTGTTGGTCTTGAGGAGGTCGAGCTTGATGCCCTGGTTGGCCATGAGCGCCTTCCACCTCGCCTCGTTCTTCTCCTCTCTCGCCGCGGCGTGGGTTTGAGCGTCGGCGATGCAGGTGTCGATGGACGCTTGGAGCTTCGCGGCTGCTGGCGCCGCGTCTCTCGCCGCCTTGGCTTTCTTGTGGCCATCCGGGCGCCCATCTGCCGCACCGGCCGCCGGCGCGTCCGGGACATACGCCTTGCCCTTGCCGAGAGAATGACGCACTTGCGCCCACTTATCGCACCCCTCGATGACGATGAAGACGTGAAGGAACTTGAAGTCCGCCTTCTCGTCGTTGCGGAACATGTCGAACATCCGGACCATCTACATGTGAAACCGGCTAGAATGAGCAAACCGGCGAAGTCAAAAGGGAAATGACGGCGGGAAAGAGCTCACCTCCATCTCGTAGTTGTTGCCGCTCTTCGGCCGATTGGCGACCTCCTCTTGAATGTCATTCCATTTGTTGCAAGCGTGCTGGATGTTCGACCAATGGTTGGCCATGGCCTTCTCGCCGCGCAGAGTGACGCACAAGGAGTACTCGGGGTCGATCATCCGGCGCTCATCGTATGCCGACTTGACCCTCTTCCAGTAGTTGTCCATGTTCTGGTTGGCGCCTACGATCGCGTCGAGGCTGACCGTCTTCCATGCTTCGGCGAGGAGAACATCTTCCTTCGCTGTCCACTTGATGCGCGGCTCGACGGGAGGCTTCGGCACCTTCTTGGGCCGACGGCCGCCGGCTTCGTCCCCCTTGGCCGGTGCCCCTCCTTCGTCCACGACCGCCGGATCGGCCGCCGCGCCTTCCTCAGCCGCCTCCCCGGCGCCAGAGCCGCCGGACTCTGCGCCGCTTTGTGAGAAAAATTCCCCACCTTGCGAGAGAAAGCCCGGCCAAGAGCTTTTCACACTGCCTTTTCTCCCTCGCCCGGCGCTGGGCGTTGTCGGACTTCCGGCGCGCTTCGTCGGCGATCCACCTGGCGTTGGTCCAACCTGGCGGCCTCTCCCTCGGCGCCCTTGGCTTCCTCGGCGTATTCACCTCCAAGGCGGCGGAGGGCGCGGCGATGGCGGTGACGCGGGGGCCGGTGAATTTGCTGGGAGCCATGGCGGACAGATCTGAGGGAAATGCCGGGATCGGTCGGCGGGGGAGGTGTATGTGGGGGCGAAAAATGGAGGGAAAGAGCAAAATTATGGAGGGAAGGGCAAAATATGGAGGAAAACCGCCGTTGCTCGCCGACAGGTCTGGCCCACGGACGCCTTTTGCCCCCCCAAGCGAGCCCCGGTGCGCTGGGTTTGGTTTGGGTGCGCCGGCGCAAAACGGCGCTAAAAACGGCGCAAAGCGGCGCTAAATGAGGTTCTGGGGGGCGACTGGTAGAAAACGGTGCAAAGCGGCGCTAAAAAGGCCTCCTGGGGGGCGCTGGTGGGACGGCTGGAGATGCCCTTATATCCAAACAGGTTGCACTACTAGGTTGCACTACTTGCATAGGGTACAAATCTTTGTTGAGTTTAACATCGTCACGCATTGTAATTTGCAGTGAAGTACAATACTCCTGCTAATGATGACCCTGCTACTTAAAAATAGAAAAAAAATTAATGGCAAGTATGTGAAAAGCAGTACTCTCTGTCCCAAATTACCCTGCATTTTGGGATTAGTCAACGTCAAACTTTATAAACTTTGACTAAGCAGGAGAGAGTCAGAAGTCAACTGGACGAAATTAAAATTGAGGATTCTGATATTCCTGCTTATCACATCGCACGTCGCCGTGCCTTCATGCTAGCCCCACCCCGGATGCTTCAACGTATCACATTGACTGTTAGGTCAGCTGATCTCACGCGTGACGCCGCAGTCGTCTGCTGCGCTCTCGATTTCCTTCCGGTTGGTGATGGCGATCTCTGAAAAGCATGTGCAGCTTGCATCGGATGTTCAAACTTCACGTGCTAGTAGCAAGAAAAATCAAGCATCCATCCAAAAGTGAACATATTACTGAGACCACTAATCCTTCCACCTTATCCTCTCCCCGTGAACAGTAGGGAGGAGGCGATAAGGGAGGCGACCGCGTAGCTTCTGCTCTCGCCGGCGAATCCGCCGCTCCCCTCTGCCTCCGGCCGCCGTTCGGGCGCTGTGAGGTAGGGGGGAGCTCCGGAGGATGCTGTGCGTGTATAGTATAGGTGTAGGTGTGCGTGTGGGTGTGGCTCTCGCCGTCATCGGGACGGTGGCGATGGCGGCGGTGTTAGAGCTTTTGTCCTCCCCCTCTGTTCCCCGTTCTGGTGGTGGCCGGAGAGGTCGTGGAGGTTCGTCCGGCACCTTCTTCCTCCTGCCTTGCTTCTCTAGCCTGCCGTGGAGGTGTGGGGGGAAGTTGCTGGAGGTTGGTGTTCGGTTTTTGGTGGTGGTTCTGGTGGTGGTCTTCCTCGACGTTGCTGCTCCGGCCGGCCGTGGTGGCGAGGGGAGTGCTCGGCGGGAAGTTGTGTGGTACTGCTGGTGGTTGCCTCGGGCGGAGCCGAGTCGGCGGGTTGCGAGGTGGTGCGGGATGATGGCGCTGCGGCCGTGCGTGTTCATTGGCTTCGGTTCCGTCGCGTGCGGCGGACGGCTCTTGCGGCTTTCTACAAGGCGTGGAGGTGCTTGCTCCCCGGCGGCGAGAGGTACGGCGACTCCGGCGACGCCTAGGGTTTGGGAGCGCGGATGCGGGATCTGATCGTGCTTCTTCACGGCGGCTTAGGGGGCTCTCTGCATATTTCTTGGTCCTTTTTGTAATTTTCTTTACTTTCTGGACCTGTTTGTAATGTGTACTGGGCTGCCTGTTATTTGCGATCGGATCTTTCAAAAAAAAAAAAAAAAAATCAAGCATCCATCCGAGATTCAAATGGCGCAGGTACCCCCATCGCTGTTAATCTTGCTGCCATTAGAATTTGGAAGGTTTGACTGAGACGCAGTCGTAGCAGAGCATATACCGGTGGATCAAACCATCTCCGCCCGTGCTTGTCAAACTGACTTGTAGCCTTTGACGGTTCAAGTCGAAGAAGAAGCATCCATCGATCGATTGACTTGTAACCGAGTGCTCCCAGCGTTATCCGTTCCGTTCAATCCGCGGTCCGGGCGTCTGCCTGATCGCGACGGCGTGTTGGCTGCCCTGCCAGTGTGCACCACGGCGTCAAAGCCAACAAACAAAGTTTTGAAATTAAGGTAAACACTAAGCAGATGTGAGAAACTTTTATTGTCAGTAACAAAGGTTATTCATTCCAGAATCTCTCAAGATATTTTGCTTCATACTACCCATTAAAGACTCTTAATAGATAGATATATAGCCTGCCTGACTGAGTGACTGTCCAGCTCCGCCCAGACTTGCACACCTGAATACTGAAGATACACAGCATTTTCAGTACACTTATAATGAACCAGGCAACTCCCAAAGATAGAATAAATGAGCGAGCAGCTAGATTGTGTTGGTTAAGTTAGCTGAACAAAATCCATAAGAGGGTGTCGTCTATTGTCTTATCATGTTATCCTTGCTTACATGATAAAAGTCCAAAAAGAACGTAAAGTGAAATTTATAAGATTATTCTTGTGAACCACTTGCCAAAATAAACATGATGATCATGATCTTGCAAGTTCGTTATGAATCCCCTATCTTTCATCTTTTGGGCCCTCGCCGTTGGTTTTTTTTTTTTTTTTGAGTTTAAGGTGGTCGATATCCACCGCTCGAATAGATAGAATATAATTGACCCAGTTTATAAGGGAAACCGGATAAAAAAACCATACAAACTGTACTTTGAGCCATTCACTTCCTTCAATTGTAACACATGATTCATGCCATTGGTACACCACATCATCTGATGAAAAGTCAAAAAGAATTCCTCCTCAGAAACAATATCTGAGACTTAGGAGTTCGATACTAGATGTTTTGGGTTTCGTGGGGCTATGCCTCCACTCTCCACATGTATATATAATGATCAGTACATATTACAAACAGAATCCGGTACGTATACGTACACTAGACCGAATACAATTCTAACACACCCTCTCAATCTAAACCGCTATGTACATACAAGTACAAGGTTAAGATTGGCCTTAAATCTGTCTAGCATCTGTCGTGTGGCTGGTTTAGTAAATACATCAGCCAACTGATCATTAGTGGAAATAAACCTGACATCCAATGCACCGGCAGCTACTCGTTCTCACACAAAATGGAAATCGATCTCAGTTTGCTTAGTTTGAGCATGAAAGACTGGATTCGCCGTCAGGTAAGTAGCCCCAAGATTATCACACCATAAGATGGGCGTTCGCTGCTGAGTCACACCAAGTTCCTTGAGTAAAGAGTCTACCCATATTGCTTCAGCATCACCATTCGCCAATGCCTTATATTCAGCCTCAGTACTAGACCTCGAGATTGTAGGTTGCTTCTTCGAACTCCACGAGATGAGATTCGGTCCAACAAACACAGCAAAGCCACTCGTGGAACGCCTATCATCCACGTCACCTGCCCAGTCTGCATCTGTAAAAATACTAATGCCAGATAATGGTGACTTGCGAAAATGCAAACTAGTCTGCAGTGTAACCTTGACATATCGCAGGATGCGCTTAACTGACTCCCAATGTATATCGGTGAGCTGAGAGAGAAACTGACACAATTTGTTCACAGCAAAGGAAATGTCAGGACGAGTGAGAGTCAAATATTGCAGTCCGCCTTCAACACTGCGATACTGGAAGGAGTCATCAGCACCAAGTGGCGTACCCATGTCATGAGCCAATCTCTCAGAAGTGTCGAGCGGCGTAAAGGTGCCATTACAATTCTCCATGTTGACTCGATGAAGGAGATCAAGAGCATACTTCTGTTGAGTCAACGTCATACCCCCTGAATTGTAAGAAGCCTCCAATCCAAGAAAATAATCCAGCTTACCTAAATGCTTAATAGGAAAACTGTCTGAGAGAGAATTCACTAGACGATCAACAACCTCTGGGGTAGAGCCAGTAATGACAATATCATCAACATACACCAACATATATATGTGAACTCCATCGCGAGAAAATATGAACAGTGACGTATCAGCTTTGGATGAGATAAAACCAAGCTGATGAAGAAGCTGACTCAAACGAGCATACCATGCACGAGGTGACTGCTTCAGACCATAGATAGACCATTGAAGTTTGCACACATGAGAAGGGTACCAATCATTCTCAAAACCAGGGGCTGCTGCATATAGACATCCTCCGTCAAGAACCCATGGAGGAAGGCATTACTAACATCAACCTGTCGAAGGCACCAATCACGAGAGACTGCAAGAGACAAGTCCAGACGCACAGTCGCAGACTTAACAACCGGACTGAAGGTATCGCCATAATCAATTCCATGCTGCTGAGTGAAGCCACGTGCAACGAGACGAGCTTTATGCTTATCAATAGAACCATCAGGACAATGCTTGGTCTTGAAAATCCATTTGCTGCCAACAATGTGTTAACACCGGGAGGTCGAGGCACCAAGGTCCATGTCTTGGTCTGAGAGAGAGCAGCAAATTCATCCTCCATGGCAGCACGCCACGCAGGTTCATGCAAGGCTTCACGAAGTGACGAAGGTGCAGCAAAGAACGCACGACGCCGTGGATCATATCGTACGGTGCCGTCGGTGAACTTCTTCTCCCTGCGCGTATTATCGCTGAGACGGGTAACCATGGTGTGCGCTGGCACAGGAGCCGGTTCAATGCTTGGCGCAGGAGCAAGTTCAGCGCGATCCTCAGCCGAAGGTGACGTGGCCGGTGACGCCATGCGACATCACGGCAGAAGGCGACACGGGCTGGGTACCGGCCGAAGGGAACGTGGACTGGGCCGCAGCGTCGAGCTGCACCAGCTCCGCTGGAGAAGCGCGTGAGGACTCGGAAGCAGAGCCTGCTTGCCCGCGAGCGAAGGCAGGACCCGTATGCGCACGGGGAGGCGAGCCCTGCATGGCTTGGCCATGCACGTCGCCATGCACGTCACCATGCATGTTGATCGTATGATTGAGGCCAGCTCCACACAGCACATCAGGTACCTGCATAGAAGACACTTCGCCTGATTCAGGCGGATTAGCGGACGACAGGTAAGTTAAGTCATATTTACGCACTCGTAACTGGTTCATTAGGGAGGAAACGAAATAGATTTCGCGAGAGTGGATATGTCAACAGAAACACCGGTGTGGTGAACGGAAACACTGATTCGTCAAAGACGACATCACGCGAAATATAGATCCTACCCGTAGATCGATCTAGACATTTACATTTGTATCCCTTGTGCATTGGGCTATAGCCTAAAAACACACACATTTTAGAACGAAAGTCTAATTTGTGGGAGTTAAACTTACGGAGGCTTGGTCAACAGGCGCATCCAAAAAATGCGAAGAAAATTATAGTTAGGCTGAACATGCAACAAGCGAGAAATAGGTGTTTCCTAGCGCTCAATGGCATACTCAGGGTGGGAAAATTGGGAAGAAATCATCCGTTCCGTCACCGGACATAGAACTTTTTTCCTCAAGTGGATACTTAAACGCGTTAGCTACAACAGTTGAGAACAGGTGTGGGCATGCGATTGATGAGGTAGCATGCCGTGAGAAATGCTTCATCCCAATAACGGAGAGGAAGCGACGAGTGTGCAAGCAAAGCAAGACCCGTCTCAACCAGATGGCGATGCTTGCGTTCAGCAATGCCATTCTGTTGAGAAGTATGAGGACATGAGACACGGTGTGAGATCCCAGTGCGCCGAAAATAACAATGAAGTTTATGATATTCACCACCCCAATCGGACTGAACCGCCTTGATTTTAGTGTCTAAAAGGCGTTCCACATGAGCCTGGAAATTATAGAAGACTTGCTCAACGTCATACTTGTGTTTAAGGAGATAAATCCAACAAAAACGGGAGTAGTCGTCAATAAATCTAACATAGTACTTATACCCCCAGAAGACATACGAGCTAGACCCCAAACATCAGTATGAATTAACTCAAGAGGCACAGTAGAAACACGAGAAGAAGCATTATAAGCTAACTGGCGACTCTTGGCGCGCTGACAAGCATCACAAACTAAAGACGAAGTGTCTGACGAACACAAAAGCTCATTGGTTTTGACAATAGATTGAACTACATTATTTGTAGGATGTCCAAGACGCTGATGCCACTGCGTAGGCGTGACCCTGACACTAGCAGAAGCATGACGAGGTGATGTGGATGCACAAGTAAATGGGATGGGGTAGAGTCCTCCCTGACTCCTACCGTGAAGCAGAATTTTCTTGGTGGCCTTGTCCTTTACACAGAAAAAATGACGGTGAAACTCAACAAACACGTCATTATCGGAGACAAGACGATAAACAGATAGAAGATGCTTGCTAATGTGCGGAACATGAAGGATGTCTTTCAATTTTAGAGATGAACCAGTTAAATTCGAATGACCAATATGCGAAATAGACAAACCTGCACCATTGGCCACATGGACTTGATCCTTCCCGCCATAGCGCTCATGAATGTGAAGACGTTCGAGATCACTCGTCAAGTGATCTGTAGCACCGGTATCCATGTACCAATGAGGATTCTCGTTGGAGCTGGTAGATGCGGAGTTCCCAGCACGCTGGTTGCTGTTGGTGGTGGGGCGGTAGTCCTGCTGATCATAGCGCTGGCGACAAGCAGTCGCCTCATGTCCCCAGTTGCCACAGATCTGACAACGCGGTCTCCAACGTCTATTGCGGCCACCATTGCGGCCATTGCCTCCATTACGGCCGTCATACCCTCCTATAGGGTTGGCACCCTCATTTCCGCCATTGCGGCCTTGCCCCTGCTAACCATAGGGACGATTTCCACCGTTGCAGGCGGGTTACCACCTTGGTAAGGTGGGCTGTAATCCTGCACGCGTGGACGACCGGGATTGCCGACGGTGCGAAGCGCGAAATAGCATTGGCCGAAGAGGCCCACTCCTCCACCTGAGCCTGTTGGGCCTGAAGGGACTCGAGGGAGAGGATGTGCGAGTAAAAATCGACATAGGGAACCGACTTGTTGCCGACGGTGAGTGACGCCGCAATGGAATTGTACGCCGACTCGAGGCCGGTGATGATAAATCGACGAGTTCATCGTCAGAGACGGAAGCTCCAGCTGCGGCCATGGCGTCAGCAAGAGCCTTCATCTTATGCATATAAGCCGCTACTGTGAGGTCCTCCTTCCGTGTCCACTAAAGCTGACGGCGGATATGGCGGACATTGGCGCGGCTCTGGGCGCCGTACATGGCATGGACCGCCGACCATGCTGCTGCCGCGGTCGAACAGCCGATGAGTTGGCACACTATATCCGGGTCCATCGACACGAGGAGCAGCCCGAGGACCCTCTGATCCTGAGTCCACCATTGGTGGTATGCAGGGTTAGGGACGCTCAGCTGCTTGTCGCCTTCCCCTTGGATGATGGTCGAGGCGGGCGCTGGGTACGATCCGTCGAGGTGGATATGCAGACCGGCGCCAGAGAGATTGGGAAGGAGCAGTCCTTTCCATAGCGTGAAGTTGGCGGCCTCCAACCGAACCGCGACGGGAGGCAGGGGCGCAACAGGGATCGCCAAGAACGGCGAAGCGATGAGAGCACCGGCGCTCGAGGATTGGAGAGCACAAGATTTCATCGCGGCGGCGGAGAGAGAGCTGCGTGCGTCGGCGGAGAAACTCGCTCGGACGCGGCGACGGAAGACTCGCTCGGCGGAAGCGACGGAAGACTCGCTCGCGGAAAACTCGCTCGGCGGAAGAGACTCGATCGAGCTCTGATACCAAGTTCGATACTAGATGTTTTGGGTTTCGTGGGGCTATGCCTCCACTCTCCACATGTATATATAATGATTAGGCTATGCCTCCACTCTCCACATGTATATATAATGATTAGTACATATTACAAACAGACTCCGGTACGTATACATACACTAGACCGAATACAATTCTAACATTAGGATGATTAATCCCAGATCAATTCAAGCTACATATAGTACAGAGCTTGGTGCATCCTCTGGATGATGCATCCATGCATGATGTTGGCAAAATGTGTGTTCCAGGAATTTAACTTCACTAATGGTATAACTTTGGACCTTAACAGTTAAAAAAAATCTCCTTCTCGAAACAGGCGAACAAAAGGTTTACTTGGTACTCAAGTATATAAAAAGGAAAAATAATAATAATAAAGCATTAATTTGTCTCATGACAGGGACTTTGAGTTGCATGATTCTAAAACTATATGAATGGGAGAAACACAAGACTCACCGTCATGCACACGTTTGTTTAATTGGGCCATAGGGAAAAAATAATTGAATCTTCCCAATAGGTTTAAATCAATGGGACATTTCCCAAGTAATCCTTGGGAAATTTCCAATATAATCTATTTCTTCAAATCAAAGGTCCATTCAGGAAAAAACATAAAGATTTCAAGCCTCCAAATTTCCTATGAAAATCGAGTATACTAATAAAACGATAGAAAACTAACATTGAGTATTCATAAACTCAATGCTAGCACATATGAGCGGTGGAGATTAATCAACATATCGAATGTACATGAATCGTCAAGAAATATCGCTGTATCCATTTACAACTGTCCAAGACTGCAATACACATACATATTTATTTTTGCAATGTTATAAGATGGTTAGCAGTCGACAGTTAGCTTCACACGAGCACATGTACATGCATCACTGTTGCTACTAACTTTGTCCGCTTCAAAGCCCAAAATAAATTGGTAATAAATATACTACTACCTTCAATCCATAATAAGTGTCGTGGTTTTGAACTAACTGCGACACTTATTTTGGATTGGAGGGAGTACATTTATATCAAAGTCCAATCGCCATTCGCCAAGGCATAGTAGGTACACCATTTATGATTCGAGAAACCCGTGTCATATTTTTCTTTTCTATTTTTGCGGGAAAACCTGAGTTATTTTGCTACCTGATGTCTAATATGTGATTCGCCTACATAGTACATACATACAAAATGGGTACGTGGGATGAAGAAGAGTTGTGTATGGAACTAAGCTAGGCCAAGGCACCACAATCAACTTCCATGTCTAAATGGGCCATGACGACTTTAGTTAGTTACGGATTTTGTTTGGTGAAAAAAGTTTGAAATTAGTTCATCATGTATAGGACGTTGCCATGGTTGAAGACAGTTGAAGAGGTCACTTTATCAATAAGCTCGATGAAACAGATGAAGCAAGCAAAAAACGATCCATATTTCGTGGTTAGCAGTATAACTGTGTAGGTCCTGTTTCCAGCCGTGAAAGTTAAGGATTGCTCTCTACAATTTTGATCAGCTCAACGACTCACACAAGGCAGTAATACCCAAATTTCTATTTCATGATTATCATTGTGGCAAAAATTGAACCATTTGAGATAAGGAGTACTACTCTATACTTTTATATAGATAACCCTTGAAATAAGAAAATATAGAAAATATCAATTTCGTTCCATTCGAGCTCTATGAAGTCCAAAATAGCTACAATTTAGAGTGAAATTTAATACTCCATAAAACTAGCTAAAATACCCGTTTGTTGCTATGGAAGGAAAAATATTAATTCAACATGTTGTTTCAGAAAAAAAACAGATGTGTATAGACATTTCAAGACATTATATTTATGTAGGTAACCTGGCTAGAAAATCGATCAAGCACCATAAATATGCATATGCATGTTTTGTAGAGGGTTTTCTCCGAAATAAACCTTCCTTTCTTATCCATGTTTTCAAAATTTGCTAACTACCTCATTCCTTCCTAAGTAGAAAAAAAATCACATATTTTTTCTATTTTTTCCTTGCAATTTACAACAAAATTTTCTTTTCTTTCCTTCTTGTGTTCCTTTTTATGGGGAGATGGGATGAACCGCCACCAACTCCCAAAATAGAATGATTATCAAGTCCATAAATAGCTAAATTTGATTTTCACACGAACTGTGTATATTACGTCCATAAATGGCAAACTATGGAATATCATTTAGTAAAAAATCAGAATAAAATCAAAGAAAATGATTTTTTAACTTTAACATGGCGAGACAAGGACCACATATGAATATTCTTACGGACAACATAATACAGTCAATTAAAGATGTTCACCAAAATATAATTTTGTTCTTCAATATGTAAAAAGTGGCTACAGTATTTTTTATAATGCCTTGGGTAATCTGTTATCACACATGAAAATTATTACGGACAACACAATGCAATCAATGGAAAGATATTCACCAAAATGTAATTTTGTTTCAATATGTAAAGAGTGGCTAGAACATTTTTTTTACACTTCAAACAATATAGCGGTGCTAATGTGGTGACGAACTAAATCACGTATAATTTGCTTAGGAAAATAACAGCCTGACAAGGATTATAACAACAGAGCAAAGTTTAATTGAGGATACACAACAACCGAACTTCATGCTATGCAGTACGGTCAGAATTACTTTGATAAGCACATTTAATGGCATAATATAACTAATATAAACATCGTGTATCTAAGACAACGCTCGGAAAGATGTACACAAAAAAGCTGGGAGAAATTATTCAATGAACCTGAGTCACCTAATGGCTTTGCGGCTTTTGCCTCTTCCGGTTGAATACAAGTACAAAGATGCATCCCGTAATCCTTAGGCACATATATTCTGAACGTCTACATCTTCGGGTCAGTATTCACGTAGAAAGGATTCTTGGATCCTGGACAGGATTTTGCAGCTATGCACCATGTTGTCTGCAGTCTGCAGTATAAGCAATTAGGCATATACTAACAGATAAATCAAACATTTCTCCCTTATGGAGGCTTGTATCAGTACAAGGATGTCTCCAAGGTGAATGGAGGGTAATCAACATCATGCCACCCCACATGTACAACTCCTGAGATGTTACTCTCTAAAGGAGTACTAATCCAGCATGGAATCTATAGACTGAACATCATTTCCAACCACAGCATTGCCAGTGCCCTTGGGGACCTTGCGCTTCTTGAGGACCCTACGCACAGTGGCCATGTCATCCCATCTGTTCGATGCGCCATATATGTTTGACAAGAGGATGTACCGGCTGCCATGACAGGGCTCCAGCTCAATGAGCTTCTTGGCAATCTCCTCACCAAGCTCTACCTCGCCATGGATCTTGCAGGCGCCAGCAAGCGCGCCCCATAAGCCTGGGTGCGGCTCCACCGGCATGCTGTTGACAAAATCCACTGCCTCCCTGACATAACCTGCTCGCCCGAGTAAATCAACCATCAGGCCATAGTGCTCCTGGACTGGCTTGATTCTAAAGCCATTGACCATTCTGTTGAACAACCAGCGGCCTTCATCAACAAGACCTGAGTGGCTACAAGCGCCCAGCAACCCGATGAAGGTTATATCATTTGGTCGAATACCAGCCAACTGCATCTTCCAGAAGAGTGACAAGGCCTGACTCTCTCTGCCGTTCATGGCGAGCCCAGTAATCATTGAGTTCCATGTATAGATGTTTTTCACTGGCATTGCTGCAAACACCCTGACGGCATTATGGATACTCCCACATTTACCATACATGTCAACTATCGCTGTCGCAAGGATGACACTCATCGGCCCGCGCATTTCCCGCTTGGCATAGGCATGAATCCACACACCATGCCCCATTGACCGCAGCCGCCCGCACGCTGAGATGGCGCTCACCAGTGCAGCCTCATTCGGCGCAACGCCCTTCCCGACCATTTCACTGAACACGCTCAACGCCTCCTCGCATTGATCGGACTGCACGAGCCCAGTGACCATCGAGCTCCACGAGGCAGTATTCCTGGTGGGCATTGTATCGAACACCTTCCGCGCCTTGGACAGCATCCCGGCGCCGGCGTAAGCGCCCAGCATCGCGTTGCAGGAAACCACGTTCTTCTCAGGCGTGGCGTCGAAGAACCACCTCGCCCGCTCCACGTCGCCGGCGTTGGCATGCCCGGTAACCATGGTGGTCCAGGTAACAACGTCGGCAATATCCTTGGTGTCGGAGAAGAGCCGCTCGGCGGAGGAGACGTCCGCGGACCTGAAGTAGGCGGAGACGGCAGCATTGACGATGTAGACGTCGCGGGTGTGGCCAAGCCTGACGGCGAACGAGTGGAGGAGTCTGGTGATGGGGAGGCTTGGGGAGCGGGTGCAGGAGTGGAGGGAGAAGGAGAGGGAGATGTGGTCGGGGAGGAGACGGTGGAGAAGGAGGAAACGGAGGAGAAGGGCGCATGAGGTTGGGATCGAAGAGTCGCGGAGGAGAGAGTTGACGGAGTTGCGGGACGAGAGGTGCCCAGCAGTGAGGAGGGCGGCGTGTGCGCGGCGGAGGATGGCTGGTCTGGCGGCGGCACTGGCCGCTACGGCGGCAAGCCAGGAGGAGGGCTGGGCGTTCGCCATTGGGCCGGAATCCTTCTAAGCTGTAAAAGACAAGTGAAGACTGAAATTGGCCTCCCAGGCCGGACACGATGTTTTGACTCACATGTTTAAATGGATCCGTCAGAAAACTGCATTTTAAATGTATTTTAAAATATCAAAAAATTCCACATAAAATTTCGAACGTACATCATATATTCTATGTCCATACACATAGTTTCGAAAAAAAAAGACATTTTTATGGGCCGTATAAAAAAAAATGTCTCGTCATTTTCGAGCACCGAAATTGTCTTTCTAAATAAACCACAAAAAATATCTTTTTAAAATAAGATATTGTGTACAAACATAAAATGTCCGGATATACACCAAAATTTTTGTTTGATTTTTTTTAGCATTTCAAAATTAATTTTTATATAGTAGGCAAAGCCCCCTCTCAGCACCCCTACACAATTGTTCAATCCTAGGTCTTATGATGATAACAAATCTGCCAATCCCAATATTCATAATTAAATACAGTTTAGGGCATGTATAATGATTTTATCATAGCGTGCCACATAGGACGATTGCTGAATTAGAAGAGTGAGAAACGTGAAAAAAATTACCTTCTCTTAACTAAGAGATGATATCTTATTATGGAGATCAGACAATTTGCGCTATTGTACAACATGTTATCTATTAGTTATAAATATTTTATTTTAATTTCGGTCACTTCACAATTTTAGGAGCATGACATAAGACATAATTATTGTATAACATGTTTATCTCTCTTATCTATATAACATGCATGGCATAAGAAAACACAGTCTTATCAACCATTGTTTACCGCATCTCCGACGAGAGCAAATCTTAACTATTTAGGGTAACTCCAACAGATGGCCTAAATAGGGCACACACAAAGTAGTTTAAGGGCATGACAAAATGGCTTTTGGCCAATTTAGGGCACCAAAATTTGTTACCGTACCAGATGCCATAAAATAAGGCACACAATTAAATTTTCCTGCAGTAGTAGATAATGTAAAATAGGGCACCACAATCCACATCCGATGGTGGGGAGGGAGGAGCATCTGACGGTCGACGGTGGCTAGGCGCCGAGCGCATTGGCCAGTGGAGTCCGAGAAAAGGCAACGAGGGCAGGGCATTGGCCGGAGGGGAGCTAGGGCATGCATCCAAATCCAGCGACGCCGCGCCGAGAGCGCCGAGAACTCGCCAAGGAGCAGCGGCTCACTGATGGTGTCATGGGTACGTGGCTGCCACAAATCGATGTCGTTGGGCTGCGGTGACCATCTCGGCGAGGCGAGAAACGGCCGAAATCACCGATTCGGGCGGCGGCGTCCCGTGATTCAGCGGTGTTTGTTGCATTGTGGCGGATGGTGGATTTCCCGAGCGGCGGGATTAAGCCGTAAGGTGGCAACGGGCTAGGGGCAGCCGACGGAGTCAAGGCGACACCGTGCAGCGGCAAGAACTTGCCGGAATCGCATGGGGTGGTGACGGTCGGCGGCGGGAAAGTTTCACCGTGGCGATTGGGTTCCCGCCACGTCATTTTGGGTTTTGGGCGTAGGATAGAGCATCCACCTTGGTGCCCCAAATATACATCACTTGCATTAATTTTTAGAGCGTGCCCAAAAATATTTGGGGCACATATAGGGATAGGAAATCTGCTGGATCACTGTCTTTTTTGCCTAAATGCCCTAAAAAGTAGTTTTTGGGGGCGGATGCTCCATTTTAGGACTTTTTGTTATTTTCTTAACTAGCATGGTGGACCTCGCAAATGTGAGGGCAATTCCTTATATTAGACGTATAAAAATTATTTTTGTATGGGATGTGGTAGGAAACTATAGCCACCGATATGTGATGCTAGATAAACTATCACATTCATGAAAGGCATTTTAAATTTGTGGACGAATTATCAGTATTAAAATTATTGATTTTTGTTGTTGTTTTAACATGATGTTGAATCAATTTTCATAATTAAAGTTAAGACCGCGAGCTGGTTGTTACTTTTGTTGTAATCTTGAATCATTGTGGTAGGAGTTCGGTCATTGGCATTAACTATAATGTTACAATTTTTTATGTTTTAGTCCAATTAATAATTGTAGGTGAACCTCAGAATTGGAAAAATGATACTGAGAATACAAAACTAATTTATTTAATGCAGCAATTTATCCTTGTACTCAACAAATATATTAAATTTGTGTAGATCTGTCTATTATCACCAACTTATAATAGCAACCATGTTTGTTGATACTCATATTTATGTAGTGATATTCTCTTTTGTCCATTCATACTCCTAATCTAAAGAGTATAATCATGGGGGGAGGGGGGGAGGGGGGGGGGTAGGAGGCTCACCGTTGCTCAGACAATGCTGGCCGTAGATAAGGATTTACGGTCGATCTCAGCCGTCCGATCGCGCTGTTTTTTTTACCGTGACCGGTCCCACCTGTCATCGACTTCGTGGCTGGAGAATTCGGTGTCTCTGCGGGCGCGGTGGCAGTGGCCGTTATTCCGACGGAGCCGCTCTGGGCAAAATCGTCTTTTCGCGCTGGGATATATAAGCCGCATCCACCAGTGGGAAAACCCTAGCCGCAGCCACCCAATCCCGCACGCGCCTCTCCTCGCCCAATCCCACTCGCGTGCGCCCCTCCCCCAATCCTCTTCCACCTCCGGCCGCCACTGCTCCTCCCTGCAGCCGCCTCGCAGGGCCTCTCACGTCCTCTGCCGTTCGTCTCCGGCGCTTGGCCGGCCAGGCCAGCGGTGGCGGTCGGGCAGGCCGGCGGCCCGGGCAGTGGCGGCCCTGGCCAGGTAGTCCTCGCTCACGTTGTCCGCCCCAAATCCCCTCCCGGGCAGAGCAGGGCGACGAGCACGGGAGCTCGCTGCCGCGGCCTCCCCGACGTATTTGCCCGCACAGGAAGGAGGCTTGGCTGTGGGTCTGTGGCCCAGATCCAGATCCACTCCCATGGCTGCCGCTGCCACCACCGTCCTCTGCCGCTAGCACCGTCCTCCTCCGCTCCTCCCGCAGTAGCGCCCTCCTGTTCCAGCTCGTCTTCGTCCTCCATCCCTTCGTGCCGGCGTCTCGAGCTCTCGACCGCCCTGCTCGTCGAGCGGGCCCGACGGAAAGGAGGTGGAGCAGTACACGCAGCCGCCGTCATCCTCGCCTCAGTGTGTGGTCTGCAGCCCATCGTCTCCAAGCATCTTCCCTGGGCAGGAACGTCCTCTTCCGAGCACGTCTTGGTCGGGTCATGGCGGCGCGTGGAGGATGGATTTCGTCGGATGCCAAAGGTTTGTTCCGATTCACATTTCTTCCTCATGGTGGTCGACCTAGGTCATATTTCTATTTTAGCTTTTTAATCCTCACCGATGACGCCGACCAGGAGCACGCTTGAGACCAGCCTCAAGGAGGAGCACTCTGAAAGATTCAGATCGAGGGGAGGAGCATGTCCTCGCTAGGAAGAGCGTGTTGTCACCATCGCCGGGAGGAGCACTCCGGCTCTCCTTCCGCGACCAGCTTTCCGTGCATTCGGATATTAGACCCCAGGTTTCTCTCTCTCTGATCCTAACCCCCTTCAATTAGGATTAGTGGGTCACGGTGGTGGATTTGGTTTATTTTGTATTTGACCATTTGGATTTCCAGGATGTTGCTGTCGCAAGGTACGAAACCGGCGGCCGGAGGAGTACGTGGGCGGGCGGCCGTCGAAGCTCTGCCTCCGAGCTCCTCCTCCATTGAGCTAGGTACGTCAGGAAGAGCAAAAAGGAAGAGCACGACCTCCAGGCCGTCAGTCCTTTCTTGCAAGTTCTTCTTGGTGCAGAAGAGCGCGTCATGTCAGGTTCCTCTCTCTCTCTCTCAGCCATGGATTATGTAGATTATTTATCTGGACTTTTTTTGGTGTGAGGGATTGGACATAATTAATTTGATTTTGGTACATGATTGGAAACTTGGGTCGTTGCAGGTTTGAATGATTCTTCACGATATGCTGCATTTGGCGATGTCGATGCCTTCTCCTTGGTGTTCAGCAGCTGGAGTGCAGGTCCGAGCCTCTCTCTCTCTCTCACGAATTAATCCCCACAATATTCATTTGTTTGTGCAGGCTATATTTATTTGTGCCTACAAGGTGTTTGACAGAAATCCAAGCAGGTTGTTCTCGTATTTTGTTCCATATACTTTTAATATTTTTGTTGAACACACGTAAAGAACCAAATCTGAACTGTAATTTTTGGTGCCTGCTAAATGTTTGCTCCAGAAGTTAATCCAGCATGGAGAAACATTTGCCAACCATCTTCAGAATTATGGAGTCCTGTTTGCTCACTTGTGTGTGTATAAAGCTGATTCTGTTATCATGAGGGACAAGCACATGATGACTGATTTGTTACAAATTAATGTGCTTTACGTACCATTTTTCTGAAGTATATTTCATCACCGTCATATACTTACATTACTTTTTCTTGTGTTGTAGGAAAATATAAATGCCCTTCAGTTTAGTTGCTTACAAGTCCCATTGGTTATTAACTTCATCTATATTTCTCATGTTAGGTTTCTACATCGAGTGATTTTTTCACCATACCTCTCAGACATGCCCAAAGTATTGAGGTAATCCTGGTAGAGTTACTTAAGCTACAGTTTCAGTACGTGATTTTCATCCCCTGTTCAGCTTCAGCATAGGTAATAGTATTTGTTGTTTGCTCCTTGCAGACTTACACATGACAGATTGGCCAGTTTTCTCTCCAATAATTTAATAACCCAGGAGTAGAAGATGCAAGCTATTTGAATCTATCAGGTAATGGTTAGAACTTTTTCAGTTCCAAATTACAGTGCAAGCTAGGGATCATTATATTCGTGATTCTGAGCTTTTCTTCCAATTTATCTTTAGTGCATCAATAGTTAACTTTCACATCTGGGCCGCAAAATTAAATAAAAAATGCTTGTGCTACTGATGTCTATCTATATATGTGCGTGCAAGGGTAGTCATTTTAAACATTTGCGTATTGAAGCATTTGCGTTGTTGATTCCAAAGTTTAGTTGGATTTTTCCTTCTCAAATATTTATTTTTCTGTATTTAAGCATTTGCGTTGTTGATTCCAAAGTTTTGTTTGTTCGTGGGCATAAAGAGTTGCTGAAAGGATTTATTTGTTCAACTAATTCTTCCCGTGGTTTAATGTGTATGTCCAATGCAGAAAATTGTTCTGGATACAGTGAATTCCATGCTTGGGGTGATCTGCGTGTCTGTGTTATTCACCGCGGAAAGAAGATCGGAGATAACAGCACAACCCTATTGCATGCTGGGATTGCTCATGATGATATTCTGGACAACCTAGGCTTTTCACTCAGCATTCATCGCAATATGCAGCTTCTGAAGATATTGAATTCCTTGAAACCGTTGATACCACTGAACCCCTCGCAAGGTATCAAGTTATGCTCTAAAATATATTGTTCTTTACAATTAGATGTAAACCATGAAAGTTTCTACCCTGACCCAAGCTGGTGCAATGCAGGATCCCACCGTCTGACTCATCGTCGAAGCCCGGGAAGTTGATGCCTCCTAGGATCTTGCATTGACCCCATTTGCACCAAACCACCATGGGAATGATCATGATTCTGTGCACTATCCTGGTGGCATTTCATCACCTGAGAAAGCTTCAGCAAACTCGCGAGCTATTGCTTCAGACTTCAGTTACACCTGTAGATTATTGCGGGGGTGATAGTTCCAGCAAATAAGGGAAATATGTCATCAGAACAGGGGTAGCGTCGAATTAGGCGCCCGGTCTCTGTTGTCGGAGTGGAAGCACTTGTGCTTGTAGTGGAAAAGCTTGGAACTGGAAGGTGCATTCCGTATTCTTTTCATTCAACGTGACATTTATAATCCCTGTATTTGGTTTCTGACTGTATGATTATGCGATCTATGTAGATGGCGGGATGTTACACTTCACGCTTTGATAATGCGAAGTATCGAACTTATGTTGATCTTAAGGTAAATATTTTATCTGACTTAAGAAACCTGTTTCTGTCAAACTATATCAAATAAACATATTGCTCCTCAAAAGGGGTCATATTTGTTGGGACAGATTTTTACGTCCATGGCAAAAGCTTATTTTGCTGTTTGGTTTACTTGGCTGATTCAGCAAACAGTTTGGTGCTTGTGGGTTTTAGCTTCCTTACCAAGCAGGACGGTCTAACTGTACTACTTTCCTATTAGTTAGGCTCATTCTGGAAACCTTTTTGTCCTTCTGATTCAGTTAGTGCTGTCCTCACGCATCAGCTTTGTTGCTTGGAAGGGTAAAGTGGGCAGTAGTACCCGAATGGCTCACCTAGAAATAAATCAACCTACTCTTGCACGTCAACTAACCCAGTCGAGACTTTAGAAAACCACCAGGGGAATGATCATCAAAGTATCGGATAGAAAATCCAACCAGGTTGTTCTCATATTTTGTGTTAATACTCTTTTGATATTATGATTGAGAGGAGATAAATAATCAAAACTAATTTGTTTGCTCAGATAACCTGAGTGGTTAGCAAATCCATTGAGCTACATTGCACCTTTGATTTTAATCACGATTGAATTATATGATTGCCTGCCATTGCTCTCCGTTAAGATATTTGTATGTCTTGATCCTATGCAATTTAATTTATCTAATCATCGAATGGTTTTCTTTTTCAGTGTTGAGCTCTGTATTAATATTTCAGCAAGGAGGAATACAAGCTAACAAACATAAGAGCCAGGTGAACATGATTCCCACTGGAGCAAAAAAAAATTCCCCCTCTTTGGAATATTTTCTTCTGAAATGTTGTTTATTTCTCTGTATTGAGTTGACAATTGCATTATTGAATCCAAAGTTAGCTAGGTTATGTGAATGTAAACGTGCTTATTTTTCCACGTCAGGTTGGACAGGGTTCTATAGAGTTTGTGACATGGTGATGGAACCATTATTGAATCCAATGTTAGCGGTTTGTGTAATATTTTGGTCTTTGTGACATGGTTTCAGATACGGCAGTGGCGGACCTAGGAAATCCTTGAAGCTTGGGCAAACCTTCTTAATGTTCCATTTTTCGGACAAAATTGCTGTACAAGGTCACTTAACTAGGCTGTGCTGCCGTCATCAAGCCTGGGTGGCCGCCCGGGCTGGAGGGACCTTGGTCCGCCCATGAGATATGGTACAGTTGCCTGCTGAAAATGATGGTGGAACCATAAGGCAGTGGACAGGTATGCCTCCATGGTCACGTGGTGGCGTTATTTAGGTTCCAGTAGTCTTGATGATTGAAACATGTATTGAAGCTAAAATAGCAGCTGTTAATTTTGTATCTGAGCTTATTTGTTGAGCAATGACATTTCTTGATGGAGACAGTGGCAACGTTTTTCTCCATTATTTTGTACCTGTACGTCTGGAATTATACTACCCTACATTGTCATCAGAATTTGCATACATTTTTTGCAGGTGGCCAGCCATTATTTGGAATTATTACCTTTGATGTTGTTGTCCTCACTGTGTAAACCATAGCTGCTGTGTGTATTTTATTTTTCAAGTAGAATGATCGCAACTGTTGCGTGTATATCAGGTAAGGCAAGTTTCAAGGTTCTATTTTGACAATCCTTTCTGATCTTTGTGTGGGTTATTGCAAATTTATTTGATGGAGTTTGTTATGTAACATGACTCATGTCCTGGACAGTCGATGAAAATGAACCAATAAAATGCGCAATGTACAGAATGCTGATCTATTTTCCTTTGTTAGGCACAGAAAGATGGCTTCCGCGAGTACTGCATCAGAATACTGATAGGACGATACCATTTAGAGAAAAAAAATGATCTACACGGTTTCTCTGGATTTTCCTGAGGTGCAGTCAGCTCCCACTCTATGGCATCCATTCAACGACTGGAGCAGATCCTTTCTGATCGACGCATGTTATCCTTGCATCAAACCATGGTGTAGCTGGCTATTACTCTAAGTGTGTATTACTCCAATTGTGACTTCTGGAATGGTTATGCAACATCTAATCGGATCCAAGATTATTGAAGTCGACAATGGTGTAAGGGAGAATCATGCTCAGCTGTAAGTATTCGTAAAAATAGCAGAATTTCGTGTTCTACTTTTCGTTCTAAAATTATAAATGTTGATGAGTATTATTTCCATAGTCTCATGTATATCCAATATTATTGAGATTAATGTTGTATTATTGATGGGGATGTGTGGCATATGTGATGTCTGGAATGTAATGGCAATGTAAGCCAAGTTGAAACTGAGAATGCTATTCTCATTATACTTCAGGTTTTCTTTCCTGGCATCATTGTTATCTTTCTAGATGAACTTCTCCATAAATCATAAATGGCTATGGTTTGAGTTTTGTCATTTCTCTGTTCGTTGCTACAAATATCTGGTGTTGCTGAGGGGAAAGTGATGTAATAGGTTTTAGAACTTAGTACTTTCTGTCTTTGGGCAGTTCTGAATAAAAACTGTGTCGTTGCCTGTTGCTTTAAATCAGAGCAACAATGAATGGTTTGTCCTTTTGTTTAAAAGAATTCACGTACTGATTGAAGGATTTTCTTAGGTTATATTTTATGCATATAATAAATGCTCACTGCAAGATTTATGGGAGTATCGTCTCATGCCCGAAACTGTTGCAAGATCAATCGCAATTCGAGACCTGCTAGGCAGTGCTTAAATGATTTGATGTTTTGTACTTTGGCTTTGTATTTTTGTGTAAGACACAGGCCTTCTATCATGTCCTAGAATAACATGTTCAGGATATAGTACTTCATCTTAGGTTATGTAGTTTGGCATGTACAGAGTGCTATTGTACGAATGGTTAGTCTGAATAACTAATTTGGATTTCACTGCCTACCGTGTCAATGTAACAATGTTTGTCATACCATTGTATCAGTCACTCACGATTCTCAGTTGATCGATTGTCCACGTGTTAGCTCGCTTTTTTCAGTACCTTTGGAGATACACACTTTTATCAGCATATATAATTATAGACCTGAATAACATGTTATTGAATTGTTTGAAAAGCTTTTGTAAGTTTAGACGTTATTCAAACAGAATAAAAAAAACTAAATTGAATTGCAACCAGAGATGCTACCCTGACAATCATATTTCTTATAAACTTGCTGTCGTAGTACTTGGATATGTCCAATGCAATGTAAAATTAATTTCAGAAATTTTAAATGTTTCAAATACCATGTTCATCTAATTACCATGGCACTTTCTAGCATAAATGATGAAATTGCTTACAACAAGACCTACTGTACTTGATGGGCCATAACCGAGCAATGGGCCTTAGTAAAAATGTAGTCCTCCCAGGGCTACTAGATATTTATGCCCTGGATATTTTCCCCTTCTTCTCCCCGACCTAATCCATCCCCGTCTCCTGCTTCTTCACCAGATGGACGACGATGCGCTCGGGAGCTCTCCTCCAGCCACGCCAATCTCACCTACGCATGCATCTCCAACCAGCAGCGACCTAATGGACGAGCATCTCCCTATAAATTGTGTAGACTCACGTTTAGGAAATGAATTTGATTTTTAAAATGTGTAGACTGTAAATTAAGAAGCCTGAACTGTGTAGACTCAAAGCTCATTCTAATAGAAGGTAAACAGCTCCAAAGACCTAACAAAGGTACGCCAGACCTGTTAACGATAGATTATAGTTCTTTAGTTCTCAAATAACTTAAAATTTAGGTAAGTTCAGTTCTGCGATGTTTAATTTTTTTTCATCTTTGAATTTCCTAAAACTAAACTAGGTGTGCTTCACCGTTTCGTTTCTTACTGTTTCTTAAGACTTTGATTGTATGATGTTCCGAATACTCATTTCATGTTGCTTAAGGGTTTCATTGTATAATGTTCTACCCTCTCATTCTACATACGTTTTCAAATGTGATCAAATTCAAATGAATAGAATTGTCCTTTAAATGATCTGTATAAATGGTTGTAACCACGGGCAAGAAATTCAAAGAAGAAACAAGCGTTGCGCGGCGAGCCGCGCCGTTCGAATCTAGTTAACAATCATGCGGTCTTCATATTCAGGTACATCTTGGCTCTGTCTATGTCTCTTCCGCCCTCCCCATTCTTTGTATCTATCACACACACATAGGTATGTGTTACCATGTAACATCGACCTAACAATTGTAGTACAAAATCAAATCCTTCCTAAGCTAATTAATAATATAAAGATCAAATTATCATTAGTCATCCTCTGGTGCAACTTCAAGAATTACATCTTCAAATAAGTCGCAACATGTATATGTTTTTGTGCCTATCTAATAATGAGGATCCACCATACAAATTTTTTTTTGATGATTGTATGTTCTGGTACACTTGTAAAATCTATGAGTTGTGATATGTTTAGTTTTCAATTTGGTTAATTCATGTACGTGATACTCGCAGGTACAACTATGAAGATCTATCGGTTGTGACATATCTAGATACAATTCTAAAGATATATATGATGTGATTTTTTCAAGTACAAATATGATGTTCTACCTATTGTGCTATGTTAGTTAAATTTTTGATATTTTATTTGGTTTTGATCTTTGAAAAAATGAAATCTATCGATTGTGTTCTTGAAAAATAAAGAGGTTTTTGCTATATTGAAGGTCAAATGTTTTACTTTTTTATTAAGATATAAGACATATGTATATCTTTTTCGGTATTATTGTGCTTGTGAATACATTCTTATGGAGCTATTGTTCTCTTGAGATTTCAAGCATTAACGAATAACTGTTATATTATTCAGTATGTGAATACGTGTTTATTTGAAGCCCCAAATCGGAGTAGAGATGTCAGTTTTTTACCAAGTTCACATAGATTCTTTATAATAAAGGCTTAAATCTTGAGTAGAGCTAACCATAAATGTTTTCACTGAAACTTGTAAGAAAATAGGTCTAAGATGTACCACACTGGATAGCTTGCGTCTTTTCTTATTTATGTGCCGCATCATGTAGGTTATTATTTCATGGGTAGAGGCAAAAAATGTTAATCTAAATTCTCTAGTTCTCTAGCCATCCGTCGATGTTGTGTGAGCATATGTGTATGGATGTATATGTGAGTGCATGTATATTTAGGTATTACTTCATGTTTTTCAAACAAAATAAATGTGTAATATGTTGATATTGCTCTCCAAAGTTGTACGCTATATGATTTTATAATTTTAATTGAATTTCATCTCAAATTTTGGTTGATGTATTTGTGCCTGCAAGAATCGGTCATCACCCGTTGATTGTCGTTCAAAAAATAGGGCAATATTTGTTTGCTCTTCATCTCTTGCGCAAACAGATCCCGAATAATATCATTTATAATCGTTTGGTTGCCAATCTGGTATGCATAAGTGGCCATGTAGAACATTTTTCAATTGTGATGAAATTTCTCTTATTAATCAAAACTGTATTAACAACATTATGTTTGTATTTTTGTATTTTTACTTGTTTTCATGTATATAAATGTGTATGCCCAATTTTACACGCTGGGCAACCGTTTTAGTTGTCTCCTTGTTATCTTTGTTCCTAGAATTGCGGACGTACATCTTTTTTTTTGTTCCATCAAGGTGGGTTGGAGTTATTTACGTGGTGGATAATGGACATGGTATATTATACGCACAATGCAATTAGCTGCGGTCTGCTGGACGTAAAGATTTTAAAGAAGTACTGTAGAAGATTAAGGAAAACATACTCAGTTCAGCTAACTTTTTTATTCTCAGGTCCAATTAAGCAATATCTAATATTTTTTATGGTATTGAACACGGACACCTTTCTTTGACTTAGTGGAATTGGTTTTTTGATGAACTATCAGCTAGAGATTATGGATCGTGTTATTCTTCAAGACATGTATAGTTAATAATTAATCTTAAATTAGATAAAAATCTATGCATGAGCGAGATGGTCTGAGAGAGCAAATGGTATTTACCGATCAATCGATCAGCTAGTTATATGTTCGATCGATTTGCTTATATGTCGGTTCAGATTGTACATATTCAAATTTGTATTTACCCATCGATCGACCAGCTTGTTAATTATACGTCCTGCCGGGATCGATCGGCTATTATACGTCCGGCCGGAAGTGGACATGTCCTGAGGAAAGTGCGATGCATGATATATGTAACCTGTTGGTGTTGTGTTACACGTGACACGATTATTTTTTAGGAACGTGACGTGATTTGGTTTACGTGTTGAAGACGATTTGTTTGTACCGTTTAATGTTGTATGTAACTTCTCCATCTTTTAATCTCAACTATTACAACAAAAATATCCTGTGAATCCACTCGTTTCGTGCATCCACGATTTGATCGGCAGGTCATTATGTATCGGATGCACGGATGCACGGATTAACGTGATGTCTCCATTAGATTTCCGTATATCTCTACTATATAATACGGCTAACGGTGTCCGTCGTACGTCGTGCGTTTTGCACTTTAAACCCTCTTTTTGGCTAATTAACCCGCAGTTCAGCTATGGGGCTGAATTATAAAACTACCAAAGTCCGGATAAGAATCTCCAATTTCTTCCACGTTGACGGCCGGGAGGCTACGCAGAGTGCGCGCCGGCCTCAAATCTTCTGGCGGCGACCCGCCCCGCCGACGCCGCGGAGGTGGATGCGGCCCCAACACGAACCTCGTGGCCGCGGACTAGGATATTATTTTTTGGCTGGGTTAAGATGGGTTGGATGTAGGTAAACCGTCCAAACCGTATCAGTTAGAAAGTGCCGCGCAGGAGGCGCCGCCGCGCCGTCAAGGTCGTCGCTGCGAGCAGCACACCGCCGAGGAGCTCCCCCGCGGAATGAATTGGATACCGCCGCTTCTTGTCGACGGAGACCAGGAAACCCACGGCGCCGGGTCCACGCGGCGCGCGACCTCGCCCAGATCTCGTGGACATGCCGGGGTCCACGCAGCGCGCGACCTCGCCCAGCGCGGTGTCCACGGCAGAGGCGAACTGGGACGTGGTGGTGTTGCCTTCCCGACAAGGTGCGGGAAGTCGTAGCGGAAATGAAGGATGGCATCCTCGTCGAGCACCGACGCGACGGTCTTGTCCCACAAGCAGGCCACCAGGGCGGAGCCGCGCGCTCCCCCAGCGCAGTGGCGGCTCCAGGAACTGAAGCCTGGGTATTCCACCCAAAATTTTTTTGCTCTAAATGTAGTATATGAACCAAACAGCACAACACTAGCAATATATGAATAAAACAACACTAGCATAACGGCAATAGCAATATTTCAATGTATGAGACCACAACAACATGAATACATAAGTACCTTTTGATTGATAAAGTGATGATATCTCATCTTACTGAAGGAGATATGACCTAGAGGCAATTAATAAAGATGTTTTATTTGTCATATCTCATTTGTTCATAATACGTTTTATACCATGCTATAACTGTATTAAGCGGAAACATTAATACACGTGTGGTATGTAAGCAACCAGGTCCCTAGTATCCTCTTTACTAGTCCGTTGTGCGATTGATGATCGAGGTTTCCCGATCATGTGACATTTATGTCAGTTGACAATGGAGTCAATCATTAGGAGAATGATGTGATGGACACACCCAATATTTATAGGACGTAGTCATTACGCCTTCGACCGTGAGATCAACTTTAATTGATGTTTCTGGAAGATACTTTGATTGCATCAAACGTCATATCTTACATAGTGTGACAATAAATGTGTCCCTCTCGGGTATCGGAAGGAACTAGTTGAGGCGAGGGATCAAGAGCGGGATTTGCCAATCCGCATAGCAGTATAGATACTCTGGGCCCACTCGGTGAGATTGCATCAATGAGCTTGCAAGCATGTGACTAGGTCACGGGGATGTAATATCACAGACGAGTAAAGATAGTATTGTTAAGTAACGAGATCAAGCTCGGTATCGTGATGCCGGAGATCGAGTCTCGGACAAAACTAAGTATCGCCAGGCAAAAGGTTTAAGACTTGACGTCTAAGGTTCGAACGACAAACTTATTCGTGAACGCACAGAGGCTATTATGGGTATCCACGACCCCGATGCTAGTCATTGATCGGAGAACGGGTCTCGATCATGTCTGTGTGTTTCTGAACCGCTAGGGTGACACACTTAAGGGTAGGTGACGTTTATTTAGATTGGACGCAGAAAAGAAAACAGAGAGAAGAACACCGGAAGTGTTCCGGGACTTATCCGATGAAGTTCGGAGGGCAACGAAATAGTTTTCGGAGCCGGAATAAATTAGATAATATATATTTTTATTTAATTAATTTCAAATTTTAAAAGGCAGCCCACCTTAAATGGGCCAACTCCCGGAGGAGAAGGCCCATGAAGGGGGAGGCGCACCAGAGAGGGGAGGGAGAGGGGGCAGCAGGCCTGGCTGGGCCGAATGGGGCCCACCAGGACCGGCGCACCCCCTTTGGCCGAATTGGCCATGTGGGAATAGTCCCACATGGCTAAGCCAAGGGGTGTTGCAGCCCTCCTCCTCCTATAAATATAGGTGCCCCATGCTTTTGAAAATACACCAATTCTCTCTCTCTCTCATCCGTTTAGACATGGCTCCACAATTGAGGCTACGCACAGTTGAGGTTTTCTCCACTATACGCGCTCCGCCGTGCTGCTGGTTTCTCCGGTCCAAGTCTTCTACTTCCGCTGCTTCGCTGGATCGGAGTCCGGAGGTCGTCATCTTCTCCGTACGTGTGTAAGCTCTGCGAGGCGCCACACTTGCGGCGCTTGGAGGAGTTCATCTTTACGACCTTGAGGTCGGCTACGTCGGCTTCATCAGCAACGCCTGTGCGGGGGCGTAATCCCCGCTTTTCGGTCTACAAGGGTATGTATATCGATTTCCTCCGTTACGGTATATCTGCATAGTTATAGATTCTGGCTAGTTATAAGGATATCGTTGTTAGGATTTTTTTCTGCATACGATCCCCTTCACTTACAATATAACTTTGCGGTCGCCTTTTTGGAAGAGATTGATGACATCCTCATCCTTTACTTGATTGAAGAATTCTCTCTCAACAAATGTAACGAAACAATTGTTCAAATATTCATCACCCATTTTGTTCCTTAGCTTATTCTTCACATAGCTCATTGAAGAGAATATTCTTTCAACACTAGCAGTGGCTACTGGCAGAATCAATACCAACTTAAGAAGCTTGTAAACAATATGATATTGTTCATGCTTCTTTGTCTCGATCTTCAGCATGAGCACTACTAACCTCACCTTCATGTTTATTCAATCTCGACTTCATGTTCCCGTTATTAAATCCCTTCTTCACAAAAGCATCTCCATCGGGACATCTTGTTTTATCTTGAACAAATAGCAAACGAAGCAGAAAGGCCTATCTTTTTCCACACTATACCTTTTGAGAACCAGCGGGGATTTCCCGCATTGCATTATAGAAGAGAATTGATCCAGTTAATTAGGGAAAACGGACCAAAAAACCATACAAAACGCGGTTAAAAAACCACACACTCTAACTCATGGAACATCGTCAGTGCCTGAAACAAGGGAATCTAGACCCAAGCTAACAGGCCACACGTCATATCCAACTAAAAGAACCTCTCCAAACACACACAAACTCTCTCCACTAGAGATGCACCGAAGTGCACCCTCCCGACAGAAGAGATCAAGCATTGGTCGCAACTAAATCTCGAACGGCCTCCATCAGCTGTGGTGTGTGCTGCTTGTCGTACATCTGTAAATAAAATTGAATCTTCTCATTTAGGACCTCTTCGGTGGCTTTTCCTTTGGTCTTGAGTTTTGGGATCTCCCCAAAAGGCTCCGCATGCCTAAACTCGGCGCGCTTGGCTGTAGGAATGACACAATCTTTGTTCTTCTTGTCCATGGATATCCACACTATACTCAATCCATAGAAAGTCTGTAAACCAAGCGCCGCAAAAGCGACGCTCTCTTCCACTTTTATTTGTAAACTCAAACTTATGATTCTTTGGTTGACATGGCCCCATCTCAATATATCTCCTTGTTACTCTATCTTGCTCATCGACAGCATACACTGAGATGGGAGTCCACTTCCTAGGATCATGTTCGAGTGCCTCCAAATCTACTTGCATCGGTTCATCATCTTCATCTAGATTCATCATCTTCTACTTCTACATGAGGTGTTGAGGTTTCTCCTCTACTCTCCGGTTTTTGCCATAACACCAATTGCATATTGCTCTCAACATAAACAGGAGAAGTACAAGTACTAGATGCAACCGCCAGCGGCCCAGCGTGCCTAGATGCTCTCTCCACTATTACCGTTTTCCACAAGTAATAGTGGAGAGTACCACCAGCGGCCCAGCGCGCCTAGAGCATCACTCCACTATTTCTTGCTTCCACATCGTCGCCTGCTCCAGTCTGCATCGGCCGGCGGCTGTCCTGGTCCTGCTCCCCCAGCGGCCCAGCGCGAGCGCCGACGCGTCCGTCGGCTCGAACAGCTGCGCCGGCCACCACGGGTGGCTCCTCACGACCTCACCTTCAACCACACCAGCCCGGCGGCGCCGCCAGTCCGGCGCGCTCACCGTCCTTGTCCTCCTCGAATGCGCCCGTCCTTCTCGATGCACTTGTCCACACGCGCCGGTGACGCCTGCTTCTTCGCCTGCCGGTCGTAGGCCCCAGGACCTGGAGCAGCTCCGTCACGTCCGGGTGCCTGACGCTGTTCAATGGCGGCTCGAAGTGCAGGCCTTGCTACGAGCTCACAACACCGGTGCTAAACCATATACACCGTCTGACCGGACCGCAGCAAACCATGGTATCTCGTCTTATCTAATAGTCTAAACCAAACCAAACCAGTTAAAACTGGTAGCTGACGGGCTGGTCTGAGGAACAGCTGAAACCGTGTTAAACCGGGAATGCCCAGGCTTACCTAGGCTCCTAGCATACGCGAGGACTGCTGCTAGGAATTCCAGAGGATTTTGGTTCAAGATGCATACCTGGGTCGTGCTCTCATGCAGCCGCATCTGGCTCACCTCACAAAGCATGTCCTCAGAGTTATACCAGCGGCACGCCAGGTTATCAAGCTCCTCCTGTCTTCCCAAATTGCTTTCCCTAATTGCGCCAACGGCTAGACTAATTTTATATGGCATTATGGTACTTGGAACTGTTCACGGAATCATTACTGATAAAAAAAATTCAGTGAACTTTGAAGTCTATTTCTTGTGGGTATAGATTTGGTAGTGAGTGATTTGTGCCCAAGCTAATGGAATACAATGTGATCAGACCTTGAGTGACACTTCCGGACATATATCATTTTCAGTTTACAATGATCTTGGAGCAAGCTGTAGATATATGAAACTGACTAAAAAAATGCAGTCTTCTGTTACTGTACCTACATATGTAACTTACCTTATCGATAATCAATGGTTTTGTAACCTATTGCCTGTCCGATGATTACGTAGAGTGAGGATTAGACCTTTATTAGCGGCAATGGTGCTATGTAATTTAGATGGAGATGAGGATCATGCTCATCTTGCATTTATGATCATGGTAGGGAAGTCTACACCTGAGTCGATGCCTCGAGCTACATGTTTTAAAAGTTAGATTTTTTAATTCTGTATTATGTTATGCAGATGTCATGGATTTATATGGTTATTCTAGAGAGCTAAGATTCTTTCATTCCATCATGTATAGGAGGTGTAGCAAAGATAGAGTTTATCGCTAACCATTTCATAAATTCATAATCAACCACAATCCTGCATATCACCCTTCTAATTAATTTTCAAATTTTGGCATAACATGTTCATCTATTTAATGCCGTAGCAACACACGGGCATTTAGCTATTGTTTTTAGTATATAATAGATAGGGACGGTCCCGAAGGACCGAGAAGGTTTCATTCATATTCGCTGGCGGAATACAAATTACGTCATGGACCGTAAGAAAGTAGAAAATTACAACGTCCTCACATTTTGCACATATGACCCTAGATCAAGTTTGGAGAACGAATCGGGTCCAGCTCTTTCTCCACTATGACAGAGCATCACGGCACAACCAACCGCGACGTGACCACTTGGGACGGTGCAGTAGGAGCCCACCGTACTCGAGCAGAGGGGCCTCGATCTGGGCATGACAGCCCGGAGGTTGAACATCGCCTGCAATCGCCGGTCGGAGAACTTGGAAGCCGACGACAGAGGTGGGAGTGGTTGCCCTTCGACCATGAGAGGCGGCACTAAACGCAGAATTGTCGTGGATGCACTCCCTAGAGAAGCTTCATTGTTCTGCTGCCGCAAACCGGCGCCACTGCAGTCCACAACCACCAAAATCTTCCTCCTCTGAAACATCATGTGTAGAGGAAAACAATTTCGTACCATGGGTACAATCGACTGAGTGTGCCGGTAGAGAGGGCTTTATTGACGGAGGTTCCAGAAGAGCTCCTCCCCATCGCCTCCGGCTCCGACCACCGGAGCGCCACGATGAGCAGCAGCATCACCAGCCAGCACCGGATCTAGCTCGAAGGATCCTGTGCCCACCTCCCGGCAAGAAGTCGAAGACCAGCAAGCAGCCAAAAATACACCCTAGACCTAGACCTACGACAACTAGTATGTACAGATCTGACCGCCGGCGCCTCTCCTTAGCGACCTCCGGCCGGCGTCACCGCCAAGGCACTGGATCGGCCCAAACACGGGCGACGACTCTAAAAACAGGGCAGAGTGAGATGCGCTTTCGAGAGGGTGGGTCAGAAGGGGCTCTAAAGGACATCTGTTGGAGATGCTCTTCACGCTTGTCTCCTAGGAGGGCAAGGTTAAATTCTTTGACCACCACTATCAACACTCCCTCTATATGGAACTATAAATATTTTGAATAATTCAATATGGCCTATAGACCAACCGAAATGAGTGAAGAGACATACTAAAACACGTCTATGTATATGCAATTCAGAAAAAGATAGAATATCTTATAATTCGGAACGGAGCATATTTATGATTGTGGCATACCCCTTTCAGTTCATCCATGTCTGTCACGCAGCTTCTGCTCCAGCTGCTCCAGGCTGATACGACAAGAAAATATTGCTGATGCTTGTTGGTTGCTGAATACAAAGACTGCACACAAATGACACAATATCGAGTAACTGGGAAAAGTTGCTCCAGCGGCATGGGCCGCAAAGCCACCCCTGTTTGACAGGATCACACACACGACATTGCGCAAATGTACATCGTAGTCCCAGTGAACATATAAGATCATCCAAGTCACCGTAATAGGCAGCAAGAACTGAAGCAGAAAACGAGGAAGAAGCAAAACAAACTTTGGGATGAACAGTTCGCTCGTATTGTCTCTGTACTAATAATTACACAATAGCTTTTACAAAGAAAAAAAAGATAACAAAATGCACAAAATTTACTTATCAGAGTGGAATACAGGAACATCTCAGTGTGCTTGCACTTCTGCAGCTCCATTGTTCAGTAGTACGACAACCTTGTCGAGCGGCATGGCTAACCAAGTTTCTTGGATGGTCTTGCGAAGCTTGTACCACTATCGGCACTGTCATCATCTTCTGCCTGCAAAGATGCATTAGTTTCCGTGTCAGAAAGAATCAAAACATCGTTCTCTTAAAGAAGACTGTAAAGGCCATGCATATTGTTAGGATAGGACATGTGGCTTCGTCGAGACGTAAGAGGCAAGTCTTTGGTCAACATTCCATGGTAGGCTTTCCTTGAGAAATACCTACTAATATCTGAATCCTCCAATGTTTCACTCTACGAAAGTACGAAGGCTCACAAAGTTTCACTCAGAAAATGGAACATCTCCAGAATTCATAGAGAAGTACCAAAAGCGTGAGATGCACTTTTAACTACCCGTGCTTACCACCAAGATGGTTTTGTGTAAGCTGTTTTTGCCTACTTGCAGCAAAATCCTAGTCTATCTTGTAAGAAAAACATAAGTTGTCTCTGGATACAAGGCTAACAAAGACCACACCGATAAGTGCTCCACACAGTGCATTAAACAAAGGGACTAGGCACCAAGCAAGAAGAAATAGGCACTCAAATCCGAGCCAGAGGGGTGGGTTGTGGAGTTTTACATCCACACCTATCACCATGCCTTGTGCAGTGCACCCATTGAAAGCAGAGTAGAAGAAATTTGAGTCGCATGTATGTGATAGTGTCTGCTCAGAAACCAATTGAACCTAGTTCCCTAGAGTTTGACTGCCATTTTTAAGGTTACAAAGGTATTATCATGGGGTGTTTGACGACGGTGTTATCATCGGGTGTTTGCTTACTTAAATAAAAAGCCAAAAATGTGGAAAATTCACATGGTCTTCTTTTGCAAAAAATTCCTTCCAAATAGACTTACCATACCAGCACAGTTCCTGTCTTCTTTCTGCAAGTTGTATCTTGATGACCCAACAAAAGGACCGCCAGGATACTGATTCTGTGAGTGCACTTTAACTGAAGATGAACAAGATGGCACATCAAATGCACTACTGCTTCCAGATCTTTTCCTTGACAATGGAGAGTTCGATACAGATCCTGTGTCTTCCATCTTTGAGGCCCCGATCACATCAACACAAATATTCTGTTTATTTGATCCCTTCAGTTCCTTAAGCTGTAACTCACGATTCCTGGCATCAGCAGTGGGCACTTTTTGATCGCAGGGCGGAGCACTTGGAGAAAGTTCCTTCAAAACAACTTTTGGAATATCAAAACTCTTGATATGGCTCAAGTTGTCTTCCACAACCTCACCATCTAATTCTGCAAGTTTTTCAGCTGTATCCAATTGCCACATCGTGGTGATGGCATCATCTAAGCACTCCCGAGCTGTGTGAAGTTCTACTATGGGCATAGGATAGTTAAGGCCTAGTTCAACTCCAGCAACTTCTAGTATAGAGCTTGGTGAATCCCACGGGTGATGGATCCACTCCGCTGGCATTCTAGCTAGTTCTGGAATCCAAGTTCTTACATATTCACCATCTGGGTCATACTTATGACCTTGTACCTAGTTTTGGATGCAAGGGAAGTGTAAACAAGAAATAGATAAATCTCTCATGAGACAGATATATTACAAGGTGCTCAGGTAAATATAAATAGATGCGTCTACAGCGACAAAACTCGCAAGGAAAACAAGCATATATAAATAAATATGTATTTATATCATAATACAGGCTGACAGCCGCAAAACAGTCCTAACACATAGAGTATGGTCTGCAGAATATATTATACAAAAATTTAAGAATGAAAATCACAACTAAGCAAAAAGTAAAGCCATGAAGTTTCATGCGCGTATCTCCTACACTGTATACTCTTATCTGTACCCTCAATTACTTTCAATTCACCATCATAATAATACATTATTGCCTCACTATCTTCAAATTTTTCTGGGACACAGGATTAACTCATTTGCCTAAATTCAATTATGAATTCAATCCACACACTCATTTGCGTTTTTTTCAGGATTAGCAGATAGCTCAAATATGGTATAGTGCTATAATGCATACCTCTGGATTATCAAGATGACCAAGGTCATGGCCATCAGGCAAACTCCCAGATATGTACTGCCAGCCAAGAATATCACTTTCTATATCAGCATCCAACAGAACATCCCAAAAGTACTTCATTCCCCAAGTCCATGGAAGGAGTAGAAATTTAACAGCAAAGCTCGAAACTATTACTCTTATCCGATTATGTGTCCAGCCAGTAGCCCAAAGCTCCCTCATGCCAGCATCGACTAACGGGTATCCCGTCATTCCCTGTCTCCACGACTTGAACCGGGCCTCGTCTACTCGCCAGGGGTAGTGCTTCAAGTTCCCCAGCAACGACCTTTCATGTGTAAACGGGAAGTTGAAACACATGTAACGTGAATATTCTCGAAGACCAATTGACCGCAAGAACAAGTTAACACTCTCCCCAGCTTCAGATTTCCCCTCATTTTCCCACTTGATTTGTTGCATCCTGACACGTTGATAAACTTTCCTTATACTCACCTCACCATAGTGAAAGTATGGCGACAGTAATGAGGTTGTAGTCCCCGCAACCTTCATTCTATCTTTTGAATAATCTAGGAGACCATGACACACAAAATCCTCAAGCGTCTTCTCCGCGCTGCGCCAGCCAGGAGACCAGGCTCTGCTTAGCAAAGCATTGCTTGATTCCTCATCCTTACTGGATTCAAGACCTAGGTTATCAACTGAAGTACTATGAAGGTTTTCTGTACCTGAATGTGAAACCAAAAAATATTAAGCATTAAAGCAGCAACATCTTGACAGATTACAAATTGAATATATAAGATCAGATCACCAATAACTAAACATGTGTATGTGGACAAAGCAATGCTTTCAAGTAAAAAACATAACCCAACACTGTTTTTTTAACATCGCATAATAAGGAAGCTACATCACATGAAATGAACACAAAAATAAGCAAAAGATATTCCATAAGTAGAGGAAAATGACAAATGTTCAAGAACCGAAATGATAATGCTAGGCCAGTAGCCACAAGCTACCTGGGATGGGCACCAGCTTCCAAGGTGCAAGAGATGGTGATATCTCGATAGGTAATCCCATGCACTTTTCCCAGTACATATTGAACGTTGTAAATGCATACCCATTCTCATCGTAAACTTCCCATGGCTCATATAACAGATCACCATTGAAACTCTGCATAGAAATTCCAAGGCCCAAAAGCTCATTCTTGATTTTGTCATCCCGGACAAGTGAAATAGGGTCTAAAGCATAGAAAATGAGCATAAATAAGATCAAAATAGCAAACTAAAAGGAAAAATAGAATCAAGAGTAAATCAACTGGCACTGGAATAGAACAATTTCCAACTAGAAGTGCGTATACTTTGTACCAACTTTTACAGGACTAGATTTCGAACCTAAAAACACTAATGGTATTTTCATAGAATTGTGTACTATATCAAATGGAAAATATACCACTTTGAGTGAGGTCACACCATGGGGGTTAGATTTACCAGGGAATAGTTCAGTATCACAGAAAAAGGAGTAATTTCAAGATCGCGGTTATCTAATTGTTAAATACAAACATAAACTACATTTAGTACCATTTAGCCCTTGTTTCATTTGATTTAACACTTCCATCATGCTCCAGCCAAACTTGATCCGTGTGGAGTGACACTCATCGACTTATTTACTATATTTTACATCATGTACATCAGGCTCAGACAAAAAACTCTTAAATCGTGTGATACCATTAATTTGAATTGTTTCTATATATTTGTGCGGAGAATATCTTCCGCATTATGGCATTAATGAAATTGGTTAGACAGGTTGAGGAAATATATTTCCTTGCCAATTTACGACGACACAAATGCAATTGACAGGAAGCACACTGTTGTCTGCAAACTTTTGGACCAAAAAGTTGCATACGTGATGTGAGTATGTGACTGGCTAGCTAGACTTTCGAGATTCCCAACAAAAACTCATTTGGAAAGAAGCGACGACAGAATTAGAATCTCTACAGAGATACTAGTATCAAACAGCATGGGCATGTAACCGTACCGTATAGATGGTTATAGACCACTCTAGTGGCGCCGACCGAATGAACGCACTGCAGAAGCGCGTCAAGGGTGGTGGTCTCAGCCCGGATGAGCAGGAGCGGGCAGCCGAGCACCTCCAGTGACCTGCCAAGGTGGGCAAGCGACTCCTTGAGCCACCACCGGGAGCACCGACCGGGGTAGAACCGCCCTTCCTCGGCGGGGCACCATATGAAGACCGGGAGCACGGAGCCGTCCCTGGCGGCGGCGGCTAGGGCCGGGTTGTCGTCGATCCTGAGGTCCCTCCTGAACCACACGACGGTCCTCTCCGAACCGCCCATGCTAGCTTGCTCAGGGACGGAGCGCGCCGCCCTTAATCCACCATGACCGGCCCAAGGGAAGCTAGCAAGCACCACCAGCGACAGGACAGCTCACCGTCACCGCGCGCCAAGAAGGCCTCTCGCGAGCATTACGTCGAACAAGACGTGTGCCGGTGCCAATAAACCACCGGAGAAGCGGGCTGGCAAGTTGCAGCGGTCTGAATCGAGGGCAAACAAAGGCTGGATCTTGACGGCCGGGGAGGCGATCACGGCGTACTGTACACGACAAGATTCAGGGATCGGGACGGTGGAGGGTCAGGAGTCACTCAGTGGGAGGGCACGAGGGCACCACCAACCGAATCGCGAGCCGTGGCGGGGAGCCGGGGAGAGAAGGATCACGAGGTCGACAAAGATCTCTGGGCGGCATGGGCGTGGACGCGGCTGGGGGGGCTTCGCTTTAGCAACCAATGGAAAGGAACAAGAAGAGCTGCGTGCGCAAGAGTCCAAGAGTTACTGGGATAGGAGTGCTGACGCTAGGGATGAAAACGGAGGATACGGATGGAAGTGAGTGGTGCCACGTTTGTTTTTATATTATTTTTGAAACTGAAAATAAATATGAAAATAAATATTGTCGGAAACAGATACAGACCGAATACGGTACGAAGATGGAACAGAAAACAAATATTTACCGGAACAGAGAGATGGCTTAATTAATTAAGTAAAAGCAAAGCAAATCAACAAATTTGCCAAGTTTCTAAGATGAAATAAAATCATAAGGAAATATCCTGATTATATAATGTGGTGTGCAACATTAAAAATATCTACTATCATCCCTATCCCTAGTATAACACCGAAATGGAGAACTAAGAACGACCCGACGGAGAGATGATATGCGAATACATAGGTCATAAACATGGCAACTTCACATTCTTTTCATTTTTATTCAGATCTTAGGTTGTGCCTAAATTTTCTCATTAGAATTTCCGTACCTGTTGGATTTTGAAATCACTGTGTAACAAAAAACGGAAAGTTCCGTATTACCGGAAACGGAATACGCAGTCGTTACGCCGGAATACGCTGTTCCGTTTTCGTTTCCGCATAAAAGTTTCCGTTTCCGTATTTCCATTCCATTTCCGTTTTTCCTCGGAAAAGTCTAAAAGATTCCATACCGTTTTCATCCCTAACCGACGCGCCCGCGCTGCTAGTGCATGCCCATCCCGAATTTAGCAAGTATTTAGTGCTCCCGAGCCACTTGATCGGCGTGATTTTGCCGTTTTGAGGGGACCGAGATGCCAATATAGGAATACCAGCCTCCAAGGTCACAAGGTGCAAGACTGCAAGCAATGTAGAGCGGTGGTGGACTTTCACTAGCCAAGATGTCACATTTGGAGCAGATCAGATCAGGCTTCGGATCAGGGGCGGAGGCAGGGGGACCAGCAGGTGCCCTGGCCCCCCCTAACACCATGGATTACTTCGTATTAAGCACATGAACAGTGCAGTTTTTATTTGTTTTGCTTTATCCGGCCCCCTCAACAAGCTAATTTGGCTAATCCTGCCTCCACCACTGCTTCGGATGATGATCCCAAGCTGAGCATGCGTGCGTGTGGCGCGCTTCCCATGTCGCTCCACGATTGGCCACCTTGCCTTCGCCTGCGTGCGCCCGTCGCGCCACGTGTCGTTCACCGGACTCGTAGATACAAGCCAACCGTGAAGACTGGAAACGAATTGGCAATTTGCTTTACGAATGGTTCTTTGGTTATTACTTTCTTTGTTTTTCTACTCGAAGGGAAAGTTGTTTTGTATTCTGAATCCACGGTCCGTTCCTTTGTGTCAACATTGGTTTCTTTTTTGTTTAACTTGGTCGACATCGTTAGTACCACGCCTCAGTGTTGCTTCCTTCGGATAAGAGTGGCGCTCCTATATCCGTGACCGTCTTGTCTCGTACCATCATCGCAAGAGCGGCTTCTCCGGTAATGAGATTTATGCATACGTCTTCTGATTCGTCTCTACACAGCTACAGAGCTACTTACAGTGGTATACGTTGCACTGTTGCAGGCACCGAGCATGGTATTCGATATAGTGTTAAATAGTTGTCTTGTAGAGCTGACCCACCTTGACGCGCCAATTGACATGGACGAGCTGCGGGCCGCTGTTTTTGCCTTACCGGCGGAGAAGGCGTCCGGCCCGGATGGCTTCCTTGGGCGCTTCTTCCGCTCTTGTTGAGAGCTGATTTGTGAAGATCTGTTGGAGGCCATGAAGACCCTCATGGAGGGAGGTGCCTCGGGTTCAGAATTCTTAACAAGGCCAACATTGTCTTGCTGCCCAAAAAAACCGAGACGGGGGCGATCGCGGACTACCGCCTAATCAGTCTAATTCACAGTTTCTCAAAGATTTTCTTCAAGCTTCTGGCTTCGCGGTTGGCCCCACTTCTCCCCGAGCTGGTGTCGCCCTTCATCAAGAAAAGATGCATTCATAATAATTTTCTTCACGTCCAAGGCTTGATCAACCAAATGTACAAGGAGAAAACGCTGGGTTCTTTCTAAAGCTGGACATTGCAAAGGCGTTCGACACTGTTAGCTGGCCTTACCTCCTCGAGTTGCTTGAGAACCTCGGATTCGGACCAAGGTGGCGACGTTGGATATGTCTTCTCCTATCAACGGCTTCCTCCAAGGTTCTCCTCAACGGCAAGCCGGGTCCGGCCATCAGACATGCACGCGGCCTCCGGCAAGGCGAGCCAATTTCACCGATGCTCTTCATCCTAGCAATAGACCCGCTACATCACCTCTTCCGCCTCGCCGCGGCGTCCGGCATGCTGCAGCCGATAAGAGAGCGGCCCGTGCGGTTTGCGGTTTCACTATACGCGGATGATGCGGGTATTTTCGTTGGTCCTGATCCGCAGGATACGCGGGTGGTTTACATGCTCCTGGATGTGTTCGGCAAGGCTAGTGGGCTACACACAAATCGTGCAAAATCTGAGGCATTCCCTATTCAGTCCACCGAGGCGCAAATCGTCGCTGCTCTTTAGATTTTCCCGGCAAAGCGCGGTACCTTTCCATGTGTCTACCTCGGTCTCCTGCATCACCATTCGAGATTGAAGGCCATCCACTTCCAGCCACTCATCGACAAGCTCGGTGCAAAGCTTGCGGGATGGTGGGGCAAGCACTTCACGCGTGCAGGAAGGGTGCTCCTATGCCGGGCGGTGCTCACTGGCACCGTCATATATCACCTTGCTGTCATCAAGCTGCCCAAATGGATCATCCGGAAAATTGACAAGATAAAAAGAGCATTCCTCTAGATGAAGTCAGGAGCTGCGCCCGGTGTTCGCCCACATTCGTTGGTGAACTGGGGCACGGTTTGCCGCCCAAAGGAGTTGGGCGGATTGGGAGTTTTTGGTGTCGAGAAGTTTGGGCGAGCGCTTCGGCTAAGATGGCCTTGGTTTGCTTGGAGGGATCAGGAGCGATCATGGCAGGGTATGCCGCTGCCTTGCGACGCGACGAACATGGCGCTGTTCCGAGTTTCCACTGACGTGACTTTGGGGAACGGGGAGAGGTGCCTTTTTTGGCAAGACCGTTGGCTGCCAGGAGGGGCCCTAAAGCAGCAGTTTCCTCAGCTCTACACCATCACAACGCGCAAGTTCCGCAATGTCCCGAAGGAAATACACGCAAACAATTGGATAAAAGATTTGTTCCATATTACTACCTCGGAGCAGCTACAGCAGTTCACATCGTTGTGGGCAATCATGCAGGGAGTGCAATTGCTACCACAGCCGGATGCCATTGCGTGGAGATGGACGACTTCCGGGGAATACACGGCGGCCTCGGCATACCAATGCTAGTTCAGTGGCTCATGCCCTCCTTTCCGCGCCACTAAGCTTTGGAAGGCCAAGGCGGAACCGAAGTGCCTTTTTTTGCTTGGTTGGTACTGCACGGCAAGATCCTCACGGCTGAAAATTTGGCTATTAGAGGATGGCCGCATGATCCCATCTGCAAACTTTGCCGGTGTCATCCCGAAACCGTGCAGCATCTTCTTCTTGAATGCAGTTTCTCGAAGGCGGTTAGGGAGCACATCTTCGGTTGGAAGGGAGACATCGGGATGCTACCACAAACCTTGGGACACAACATTGATTCTTGGTGGAACGGCATGCTCGCTGGGATTCCGAAGGAGAAACGGTGAGAGGCTAGCGGAGCTTTCATCTACACTATGTGGGGTTGTTGGAAAGAGCGGAATAGGCGGGTGTTTCGGAACACGGCTGCTCAGCCGATCATGGTAGCACATCTTGTGTGGGAGGAGATTGAGCAGCGGGCTCTCGCCCATGGACATGATCCGGGAGATTGATCTTTTTTGTTGTCTGTAGTTTCCCTTTGCTTCGGCAAATGATAATGTACATAAACATTCTATCTATCTAATCGGGTGGCAGATACGAGTGCCTTAAAATTCAAAAAAAAATAGTTGTCTTGTAGTGCAAATTTCTGAAGTATCAAAGTCAATAGCCACACAAGTAGCTACCGCTTCTTCCTTTCTAAACTAGAGTATTAGAGCATCTCCACTGGCACGCCAACTCGGCTCCCAATAGGCGTTTTGGGCGCGCCGGCACCAAACCGTCCCCCAGCGGCGCGCCCAATAGCCGAAAAGTTGCCGGCACGCCCCAATACAGCGTCCGGCAACCCCGCTTCACGCCCAAGTTCTAGGAACGTAAGCGGGCGTGTCGGCAACCGCGACAACGCACGTCTCGTCCAATCCTGACGGGCGGGGCCGACGCGTCAGCCACACAACGGCCATGCAGATTTATTGTGGCCGGGTTGTGCATTTTAATGACGCAGCGGCTCCCCAGGCGGGCGCAGACGACGCGACGCGTCGAGCGCAGCACTGGAAGGTCAGGCGGTGGCACGCACGCGTCGTCGTCAATGCGTGTGGCAGACGTACCGGTGGCGACGTTAATGCGGCCAGCGGCCTCCTCCGCGCCCCGCCGGCTTTAAAACGGCGCCCGGTGCACCTCTCCTCTCCACACAACACCACCTCGCCTCTCCCACAGAAACCCTAGCCACCATGCCAGGCAGCCGCAAGCTACGACTGGAGCAGAGCGCCGAGGATGTGCTCCGCCGCCAGTAGATGGCCGCGGACCGTCGTGCTCGGCGCGAGCGCGTCAACGCCGCCACGACTGCGGCCATGACTCCCGAGTTCCGCCACGAGCACCTCGAGCAGCAACGCCTCCTCAGCGAGGATCGGGGGTGTAGGGTTTAGTTTAGATTTAGTTAAATTTCGTTTAAGTTTGTCAAATATCTTTCAAATTCAATGAAATATCGTCGGTTCGTCCATATTTGAGTCTTTTTTCTCTCAAAACCTATTGGGAGCGTCTGGTAGGGCGGCAACCCAATAGGCGGCAACACTTGCCGGCGCGTTCAATAACGTCTATGCGGCAACTTTAGCGGAAGCTGCACCGGACGCCGGTGGAGATGCTGTTAGTTATCGATCAGGATCAGCTGATGGGAGTTTCGTGACGTGATTTTCCATCAAAAAAAAAAAACAGCCACCGGTACCGCTACGTCGTGGTAAAGAACTAGGAAGGCGTACGACAAAGTAGTCATCAAAAGTGACGCTACCCGCGCATGGTCCCGTTTTTTGTACTCTCGCCCGCCCGGGTGCACTGCACAGACGCATGCATATGCACGGTACCAGTACGCTAGCGACAACCGACGCAAACGGACGACCATGTGTCCGGATCGTGCGCTCGGTTGGCTTTTCCCAAGCTACTATATATCGAGCATGTCCAGGTACTCGGTTTACCCTTTGGAAGGGAAGCCAACTCGTCTACTAGAGCTAACGGGACAAGCTCAAAAGCAAAGACGCGTTCTATGCAAAAATACACGCACGGTTCACGTGGACATGGCACTAGCTAGCTGAATTGGGATACAGGTGATGAAGGCAAACCTTTTCACCTCCACTTCTCACACCAGGCCTCTTCAATCTGACAAGAACAAAGTGCTTATCTACTTATCTAAAGATGGTTTCTTAGAAGGGATGTGGATTAAGGGCAATTCTAACGGGCTGACCCAAACGGATATGATTATGTCCACTTTTTATCTGTTTAGAGAAAACTTGTCCGGCTCATATCCGTCCATCCCTGACCATTGCACCCAAAAAGGCGACACAGGTGAATTGTTTACCACATGCGGGTTAGGGGAGGACACCGTGGGCGTCTGCGCGTGTCTGGACCAGACGCAAACCCGGTTCAAATTTGGACCACAAATAGGTCCACGTTGGTTGGAAAAACAGTCATCGTCCATTTGCGTCGCCACTTTGGGCCATGCTTTTACCCGCACAGATAGAAACAGACACGTGCAGACCAAATGCGTCAGCGTGTTGGAATTACCTAATGGTTTGAAGACGCAATAGCTTAGAACAAAAGTTATGATGGCAAATACTAGGTTAAGACTGCGTATGATACACATTTTCATCAGAAGTATTCGGCTTGAAAGAGGTGTGGTAGATAGAAGTTCAAGGCAAGGTAAAATTCTTCCTGTGGCTGCTCCTCCGGAGGAACATTTGGACCGCAAATGACTTTCAAAATAAAGGATGGCCTCGTGATGAGAAGTGCAGCTTCTCTGATCAAGTGCTTGAATCTGTAGCTCATCTCATGCTTCACTGACTCCGCTTGTCCGAATAGCATGCTATATACTCTCTCTTTTCCTAAATATAAGATGTTTTAACCTTTTCTGGTCCACAAGTATCTAGACGTGTTTTAGTGTAAGATGCACATGAATCTACACACTAAAACATGTCTAGATACATAAAACGAAGAAAAAGTTAAAACATATTACATCTAGAAATAGAAATAGAGGGAGCATCAGATAACTTTATTTTGTAAACAAAGGTGATGGCTGTTGTCAATGGTAAAAGAAGTAATTTCTGTGGGATGCTTGGTGTGGTTCAATGCCTTTGAAGCACAAATTCTCTGGTTTGTTTGAGATCTGCAATGATCAGAACGTTTCTGTGGCTGAGAAGGCAAGGAGATGGGTACTGACTTTTATAAGATGGTTGTATATGGGATTGCAAGGACATATGAGAATTCTGCTGATTCACATGATTCGCCCAAACGAAAATGGACTAAAACAAGCACTTTTTATGTGAAATCTATGTTCACATACTTGTCCAACAATGGTATTGAAAGATCCTTCAGAAACTTATGGAAGGCTAAGATTACACTTACGATTAAAATCTGGTTGTGGTTGATTTGGTAGTGTCATTGCTACAAAAGATGATATGATAAGGATAAATTTGGTAGGTAACACAAAATTTCAGAAAGAAAAAATTGTTGCCCACATTTTTCTATTAAAATGAATAGTACTCTGTTCACAGACTTACATAAATTACCCAAAAAAAACTTTTATACAACAGCGGCATATGACACAGAAGACTGAAAAAACATATGCCATGTATAAGAAATTGGTACCCCCAAAAAAATGCTTCTACCTCGGAGGGCGTTTCGATCTATCTCTTTGACCTTTGACAAAGGCCGACATAGCTAGATGCTCCGAAGCGTATGTCATAAACGACGCCAGCACCACACCACCTGCTACCATCAAGCCAAGCCTGACAAAGCGTTGGAATTTGTTAAGACGGTACGGAGGTATGACGAACAGCAAAATTGCAAACCTTCGAATGTCGATTAAAAAAGTCATTAGGCTACGTGTCAAAGTTATATACGGCACATTCAGAAACAGTTTCCAGAAAACATTTTGACGTTAATCAAAACTCAATACATTTTCAAAGGGTTCGAAGCCTGACTAACTGACTTCCCACGTTACAGTTACATTACGGTCACCTTCCTTTAAAATGAAGAAACATAGACAAGAAGCCACCAGTATCTTACTTTGCAAAAATGGCAGTTATGCCGAAGACGGTCGGTGCTAATAGTGCTACTGTAGATATGGCAGCCATCCCCATCCAATAGAAAGCCGAAGCTGTGTCACAGTCAGATGTATTCCGCTGATGGCCTGCAAGCAAACCAGAGTGTGTGTTAGCTCGAACAAGGAACTTGAAATTTACAGAAAAGTTCTATAAGTTATCGTACCTGTGCCATGATTCTCTGATGAATCCAAACTGCTATACCCAACATGATTTGCACTACAACTTCCCCATTTGTATACAAAACGAAGGTAACTCCCGAACAACAAAAAGAATGTCACGAAGGTCCACTCGAACATGAGCAGCAAACCCGTCCATGGCATCACTTGCCGTGGAATAATAATAAAGGCAAACGCAAGAGATACTAATGCACAAATGAAACAAACTAGCACAGTGATTGCACCAAAATAAGAAGGCAACGTCAGATGTGCTCCATCAGATAACTGCAAGAGAGTTAACAGTAATCAAGTTATCGTCATGAATGTGAGGTAGTTGAGTAAAGAGACGGCATGAGATATGATACACGCGATCAAAATCAGAACTTAACTGAAATATAGTAAAAACAACAGAAAAATAGCTCCTCTACATATGATTTTGCACCACATGAACACTTCAATAGTTTGTTTAAGAAAACAAGACCTTGCGAAAGTGCATCTAGGATCCCTATGGGATTTTGGATGATTAATGACAAGGCAATTAAGGAACTACTATTTTGCTAAAACTGTTGCAGGTTTTTGTTCCATTGCTGCTAGTTGGATAAAGTCATCGATGACCCCTAAAAATTGAGAAAAGGGATGACTACTATGGACTTTGTAATTCTATATTTCTCCGAGTCATAGATATGCCGTACTATTAGGAGGGCACTTGGCTAGTAAGAGAAATTTGCTCCATTGCAAGGACTCCACAAAATACCCACAAAATCCAACAAGTTTTCTCTCTTTCTCAACACAATCAACTTCCCCGGAACCACCGGACAGACCTTGCCTGGAACCTTGAAAATGAGAGACTGGTAGGAAAGCACACTCTTGACACTTTCCGTTCCTTCCGGTACTTCCGTGTGGAATTGCTCCCCGGAACGACTGAGCATGTGTCTTTCTTCGTCTAGGAAGTCAACGATATAGATCCTGTACATTTGAGAGAAGTTTACCGGGAACCTTTTTTTCTTCGCCTAGGAAGTTACCGGTATAGGTCCCGTACTTTCAAGTGAAGTTTACCCGAAACCTCCGATGCAGGACTTGGCAGTTTCTGTTAGGGACAGAACTTCCGAGCAGGATTCTCTCCAGAACCACCGACCACGTTGTTTTGACCCAGATCCTCTGAGTGCTCCTTCCCCAGTACCTCCGAGGTGTTGCGGTTTCTTGAGGTGTTCTGTACGGGCCACTGGGTAACCAAGGTCAGAGCCACCAGGAACACGTTTTCTGCCCGACCGTTCATATTTTGAGCTAGTTCAGTACTTTCGGGTAATTCCATCTGAAACTTCCAGGGGCATTACTTTTTCCTGTAAAGGTCGAATGTTTCCCTTCGCCATAAATATTCCACCCATTCTGTGGAAATGCGAGGGAAAAAGGACGGACACCCTTGCCTGAGCTGAGAGGCTTACACTCCTATCCTTTCCACCTATTCTCCATACTACATCTCAAATCCTTGCTTTGGTGCTTTGAGAGATTTCTTTGAGAAACTTTTTAAGGGCTGAAGATCCAATTGCTAGCCAGGTCAGCATATAGGCGGCCAGTCTGCTGGACGAGGCAGACTGTCCGCTGGACTAGAGATGCATGGAAGTATTAAGCTGGAGTAGTTGAGATTGATATGGTGCAAGTACTGATTATGAAACGAGGCGGACGGGACGTGGTCATCAGCGGACGTCCGCATGCATCCCTAAGCCAGGTTGTTGTTACCTTTTGGAGGGTGTGAGCCTCCGAGCCAGCCAGGTGCCACTTTGAACCCTTCATGTTTGTGAATAAGCCAAGAGTTTGTGAAGACCGGAGATGGCCTAGTTCATGTGAAGATCTACCCCTACTGATTGGGCATGGACTTGGTGGCCTAGCTCAAGAAGCTACTCATTTACGTTTATGCAATCTACCTTTCCACATCTTTAATTTTGTACTATGCATGCTTAGGGTGTTAGGCAAAAAGTAGAAACAAATTACTATGATCTTTCACCTTGCCATTTATACGATTCTACAGGCTTTCAATAGACAAATTTATTGACCAAAAAGTTCCAATGCTACACTGACATAACTGCTGTTTATCATGCCACCACTTATTAACAGTGAATAATGGGCTAGTACTCAATGATCGCTAGAAAAATGGCTGAAAATGTATTCTTAAAGCAATGATGCCCATCTTATAGATTATATAACTTTACTGTATTAGATACTGCAACAACAGTAATCAGTGCTTGTTTCATAGCAGGAATTATAATCTACCGTTTATAGTAAAAAAAAGGGGCCAACCTTTTGGTTTGATATACCAAAGGAAAATGAAGTAACTCCTACTGTTGAATAAGATGGAAGTGCCTCTTCAGACTTGTACTTGTAATTCGCTTGTCTAGCAAAACCACACAGAGTTCTTATATTCAACAGCTCCTTATTAATCTGTGAAGATAGACAACAACTTCCAAGCATAAATTTCTAACTGTATTAAGTTAAAGGAAATATTTTCAGCATGGAAAGGACTTTAACCTGAAAGCATGATACATAATAACCACACAACAACATGCAGAATGGAAGAATGAAAAGAATTTTGACCACCAGCTGATCACGTGGGTTTTTCCCTCCACCAGTTCCAGGAAGAGATTCTTCAAGATTTTTCCTAGCATTCTGCAACCATGAATAACACAAGTTCATTGATACCATGCTGCTGCTTGACATTTTATTTAAAACCACACAGAAAGTAGATATTTACCTGCCATACAGTTACAGGTTTAACAAGCCAGGCTGTCCACCAGTCCCAAGGTTTAAGAGGCCCAAGTGTGTAGTGAATAACTCTGAGTTCTTTCTCATCAACCATCCACTGAAGCAAATGTAAGAGGGTGAGGTTCACAAATAATCAACATGCTGTAGATGGGAGTATATTACAACATATTCACATAAGGATGCTATAAAGTGTAGGGGTATAAGTGGGATCCCACCAAAGTCCCACTTGTAGTTCATTTTGTCATTTATAGTACAAAATTTGGTGTCAAATTTTCTGCTACAAATGACAAAATGAACTATAAGTGAGACTTTGGTGGGATCCCACTTGACACCTTACTAAAGGGCTTCGGGTACCAAATCTCATGATAGTAGTGTTAGTACATGAAATTCAAGTGTTTTGTCATATCTGAAGCATTTGTGCTTTGACCACTAATGTCACATTTGCACATTAATTAAGCTCTACAGAAACATAAGACAAGGCTATCTCAAAGCAGGGTTGGAATGAGCACTGATAGCAAGCCACTTATGGCAGGCAAGGGCCGGGATTTGGAAAATCAATACGGTAGATGCGTCCAATTCATACAGTTATCTGCAAAACTAGAACATAAAAACTTGGTCCATATGTTTTTTCCTAAAAACTATGGATGTTTAATTTGAGCCAAGGCAGCCATTAGGATTGACTAGTCTTAGGTTAAGGTGAATTTCCGCGAAAGCAAATAAAATGAAGGCTGAAGGAAAAGAAGCCCCTTGTCATTTTAAAGGAGGAGCTGAGGATTCAAACCAAGGTTAACTTGAATTTGAAAGGGAGGACTTGCAGAAGATGTAGTTGGGATTACAGTAAAAAACTCGGCAACAACAATAACTATGCTATGTGAAGAGAGCTTAAAACAAACATTTTTCTCTGTTTGTAATGGAACATTCTTTCCGAGAAGGGGCGGTACATTATCCTATTCTAATATTACGCAGAACATTCTTTCCGAGAAGGTTCAAAGAAGTATGATAGAAGGCTTCAAACAAAACATTAAATGCTTATTGAATAAAATATTTTCAATGTATTTTAAACATATTTGAACATATAGGTCATCCAGAATAAAGATATTAACATGCATACTAAAATCAAGGGCCTATTTGGATCACAGGATTGAGAAACACAAGAATAGGAAAAACACAGGAATCTAACAGGTTTGCAAGTGCAACCGATGATTGCAAAACACAGGAAAACTGAAGGAATAGCCATTTGGATGGAACACAGGAATTTAAAAAGGCCTCAATCGTATGCAAATGAGTCTAAAAATGAGGCTGGAGAGAATGTTCAAATTCCTATGGAACTGGGGCATAGAAATCCAATCCATAGGAATTTTGGTAGCACCATTCCTGTGATCCAAAGGACATTCATAGGAAATAAATCCTAAGGACTGGAATCCTACAAAAGCCGGATGAAATCCCTAAATTATTTGTTACCATGTGAAGAGAATAATCTAAATGCTGGATTGAGTATATAGAGATCTTAATGGTACACTATATACTGATATAGATAGCACTCATGCAAACAGTAACAAAAATATCAGTATTAGAGAAAGTAATACACTAAACATGATCAATATGTGAATGAATAGACCTTATTGGCAAGCATGTAAAGACCGACATCAGCATTATACAATGTAGAAAGACGTTGCGTTTCAGGTTCAGGTGTTAATGGTTTATTGGGATCATAAACACGGGAATTGGCAAAATCAGCATAATACGAATTGAGGAAACCTTGATCCCCTGCATCAATACACTAATGTATTAAATCAGTCTCAAAAGATAGAAAACATACAAAACTGACAGGTGTAGAACGAGAAGGACAACAACAAACACAACTACACATATGTACATGTGTAGAAGTAAGATCTCTAAATTAACTGAAACGCCAAATGAAGCATTAGTACATGAACGAGGGAAAAGAGGTTTCCATAGTATATAAAAATCTCTTAGCAAGTACTTCATGTATTCAGTAAGGAAAATTTTCTTCATACTATTCATCTCAATAACTGAAACATGATCTGGAGTACAATTTTTCTTGATACCGTGTGCCAGAGACAGAGGATGCAAACTGAAACACACTCTAATTACTCTAGGCCTAATAGATAGTAATACTCTGAATTCTGATTGATTTATTGACCGTGGGAGAAGCCCAATTTATAGGAGGAATAACTTGGCTGACAAGCTGACTCAAAGAGAATACAACCTGGAGTCTGAAACAGATTCTAATCCGGACTCTGAACCTAAAACGAATCTGAACCTAACAAATAACTTGTAGCAGTAAAGGAATCCTAGCCAATTTGGGCTGGACCAGGGGATGGTGCGGCCAGGGCTGGAGCCCTCCGACCATATGTAGTTCCCCAAATAACACAAAAAGTACAGAACCAAGGGCCATTTTTAATTGGAGGATGATAGAGCTATGAGTAACTCAGCCTAGCCAATAGAAAAGGAAAACAAAAAATGCAAAAAAGAACATGTGTGGTAAGTAAGGAAATGTACTTACCACCCGTGTAGGAAGGTAAGCTGTCAATGTTGTTCATCATATCCTTGAAAAGAGTTTCAGATGGCTCAACAACCATTACTCCAGAATTCATTCTCTCAGAATGTTTCAAGTTTGCACAGAACTTTCCACAGTTGAAAATATCTTCAATACTTTTCACCACGATGGTGTCTGCGTCAAGGTAAACAACTGGAAAACAGTAGATTATTTGAAATATGCTGTGCTCAAAATAAATATAATTAATAAAGTAAAATCTAATCAGAATAGTATATATTTAATTAAACCAAAAGCAATATGTAACAAAAAAAGAACAATACTCATGGAAGATTCATTATCTAAAAAACTCATGAAATAGTATAAATCAAAGTATTATCCAACCATACCTTTTCTGTAACTAGTCATGTTGAATATTTTTAATTTGGTATACACACCCCAAAACCTTGTCGGCCTCACTTGATTAGGATTAGCCAGCAATGTTATATGTTTCACTATAAAACCATCAGCCTGTCATATATCAAAGATGGGTATTAGTCTGTAACAGGATCTGAAAACATGGATGCCACAAGAAAAAAAGACAATGATGCGACTCATCGGTCCTGGCAAGAGCCTGTTATGTTGATTGGGCTAACTGGCGTGATGAAGGTGATCGACTTCAGGGTTTGTGTTTTTGTTGGATGAAACCTAGTATCTTGAAGGAGCAGAAAACAATCAGTGGTGTTCCGATGAACAGCTGAAGCGGAGTATAGAGCTATAACTCTATATGGTTGAGTACTTGAGTGAGATGCTATGGTTGAGAGGTCACCTATCGTAATGAAGGCTACTAAAGAGAAGGCCGCTGAAACTTTGGTGTGCTAACCAGCTTCAACATTTTCGAATAGTCAGTCAGCATGACCGAACAAAGCCTATGGAGAAATATCCGTTTTTCATCAAAGAGTGAGTTGATAAGGGAACGCTGAAGCTAAGGCATGTAATTCTGCAGAACAAGTAGCTGAGTTTGAAAAAAGGTTGGGAATTAAGGAGTATTTGTCTGCATGTAACAAGGTGAGGATGACAGATATCTATCACCCATGACCATGATGAGGGGGAGTGTTCTATACTGGGTTGTAAGTGTCTGTATGTGTTAGAGATTGGACCATGAGGCACATGTATATGCAGTTGTATGCATAGAAAGAAGAGAGACGAGGGATGTAGTGATTGCAGAAGTTTTCCCAAACTAACACAAGACAGTAACAATAAAGTACCAGATGTGGGAGAATCCAAATCTTAGAAGACAAGGAAAAGAATGACTAGTCTTTACCAATAGCTTTACCCAACCCTTCTAGTTCTATTCCACACCACAATTCTCAACAACCGATCATGGCAGAAAGCGTAGAGGACGATCCCATCCTCATGTGTCTTATCCGTACAACCTCTGAAGCTCTAAGCTTCCTCATTATAAACTTAATGGGCATTCATAGATGCTGATAAACTTAAAAACCCGGGTCATGAAGTGTAGAAACATAATATGATTTAAAACAAATCAAAGGGGAAGCTGCTGACGTAAGTGCTCAGTTAACAAAGTGATGCTCCTTAATCTTAGTGTAGTCAAAGATTGGAATATGGAGAAATAAGATGCTATCAGAGCCACAATCTACCAGAAATTCTCACAAAGTGGATGGATTTATCATAAAGTGGATGAATTTATACTATCATAAATTCTCACAAAGTGGATGAATTTCTACCACATAAATTCTCACAAAGTGGATGATTTCTACCAGCCCATAGCCCCATAAATTCTCACAAGGTGGATGAATTTCTACCATCATATATGCCCCTCTTAACCGTGCCACCAAATGACCTACTATATTTGTGCTGGGATTGGCACGAATAGGACCATATCTTTTGTAGCCAGACATATGGTCATGTTTGCCTCAATTTGAAACTGTCTTCCCATAACAAGCAGAGGTTATGTAATATGTATCATGTTTCATCAAAATCATTCAGCAAAGCAAACTGTACAACAAAACTGAGCAATCACGCAATTATCACTGGGTTTGTTCCTAGCCCTAACGCTTAATTCAAACTACAAATATAAGCTTCGAACTCCATCTTCCAACCTCTAAACTGATTCATTTTCAATGTCAAATTCCCCACTGCAATGCCAAGCTAACACATATGAAAGTTGGCACGCAAGTTCAAATCAACTCTGCTGACTTCCTGGACTGAAATACACATGTGCGCGCATACCTCGAGGAGCTTTCGCGAGTACTCGGAGACGCCGTCGGAGACGAGCACGACGAGGTCGCGGCGTGTGCCGGTGTCGCGGATGGACTTCCCGAGGACGCGCACGCCGAGGACGAACTCGTCCCCGTAGAGCAGCGTCACGTACGCCTCCTCCGCCCCCGCCGCAGACGCCACCCCGCCGCCGCCAACGGCCAGCAGGGCCGCCGCGGCGAGGAGGGCGACCCAGAGCCCCAGCCTGGGCGGTGGCGAACGCATCGCGGGCCGGATCGGCTCCACCGGGGGGCGGAAAGCGCGGCGATTCGGCGAGGAGCGGCGGAACGAGTGACGACAGTGTTGTGCGGAGTTTGGAATTTTCGTGGGCCGTTGGTTGAACGAATTCCAAGGCGGGCGTCGATTACTATGACTCTGCAAGCGCGTGCGTCGACAGGTGGATCTCGTTGGCTGCCATGCAGTTTGAGAAAGAGAACATGGCGCGGAGCTGGAACAGATCCGCCGGCTGCCATGCAGTTTGAGAAAGAGAACATGGCGCGGAGCTGGAACAGATCCGCCGGCTGCACCTCCCTCCACGCCGGCACTGCACATGTTCAGCTTCCCTGGACGAACATAGAGGTATCAAAAATATAGTTTCGAAAAAAAAAGTACTCCCTCGGATCCATATTAATGGTCTCAACATTGTCTAGATACGGATGCATCTAGTCTAAACACTTAACTAGATACATCCGTATCTAGATAAATTTGAGTCCATTAATATGGATCGGAGGTAGTATTAACAAGATTGTACCTCGGTCTTTCCGAAAGAACGAACAATACATTGGAGTGAAATCTGTTGTGACTCGTAGGTGTAGATGCATTTTTGCATACAAAGTTTCGTAAAATAAAACATTTTTTATAGCTTGTGTAAAAAAGACAAATTCCAGCTCTCCGAAGTGACTTTCCACGCTACATTTTTTTGTCTTTTTTACAAACTCCACAAAAAATGTCATTTTTTCGCGAAACTTCGTGCACGAACATAGATTGTCGGGTGTATATCCTATTTTTTTTGGAATTTTTAACATTTTTAAATGCATTTAAAATGTATTATGCACAATGGGCCATCTAAATCTAAATCTACGACTTAAACACCATGTCCCTGTATGGTCCCTAATGTCGCTCAATACTTCAACACACAATCCAAAAACAGCGTAGACCCGTAGTTTGCTAATGTGTCGCGGGCCCACCGATTCGTATGACCGCTTAAGAATGCACCATGTGTCATCATATTTTCTGCAAGAAAAAATAGTCATATTATGATTTAAAATTTTAAATTCTTACTGTTTATGATATTTATCTAAGATTTTCAAATTGAACCTTTCTAAAAACCAAACCTTGGGAAGAGTAGAACACAATGACATCTTTTGTTTCCATTTTTTATAAAACTTTAAATGTCTAAATTTCAATTTGAGTATTTTACCATATCTTTCATGCTATAAATCAAAATTTTCAAATTTCAACTATTGGTTTATCATATATTCACCAATGTTAAAAATAGTTTTGGGTTTTTTTTAAAAGTCTATCCCATAATGGATGTATAAACTAAAATGATTTTCTAAATATACATATGGTCATGAAATATTTTCTTAAGTCCTAAATATTTTGCTCTGGTTTCTCTCTCTTCCATCTCACAGAAAAATTAATGGGACCCACTGGTCAGGAAGAACTTCTTCAACCTACCGTTATCGGATGAAACGGCCGAAGTCGACAAGCTTGATGTCACGTGTCGCCTCCCCTCCTCCCCATGGGCCCGTGCACACTCCCTACCCTCCTCTGCTTTCCCTTCTTATCTGAGTGCATTTTAAACCTCTAAGAGTAATCATTTATGACCAACCTATTTCGGTCCGGCAAGCCGCCCCCAACCCGATGATTCGGGTTCTCCCTTTCCCTACGATTCACGTTTTCGTTTTCCCCATATAATACAGAACAGAGACACACCCATATTTTCCTATGCTAGAATTTGATGTCGAGATTCAGTTGCCCACCGCCGCTCCATCGCCAATTGCGGCCGGAACAAGAGGATCTTCGCTCGATTTCACGCTCTTCTTTTCCTGTCTTCCTTTGACATAGAGTCATGCTCACACTCGATCTTGCCGCACCCGAGGACACATGCGTGAAAACATCCGATGTTCGCTACAGGCCCAATGTCAGAGTTTCGGGCAAGGTCCCCACTGACGCCATCACTTGTACGAAATTGTGGGAACCTACAGCAACACATCAGCAAAGTAGAGCGGTCATCTAGGGCGCGTTTAGTAGCCAGCATGCGATTTGCATCTCCTTGGGGGCATGCTCCATGGGGCCTGGCCTAAGAAAAACAGACTTTGAGCTGTGTTGTTGGGTTTGTTTGGTAGGCTGCAACAAAGAACGGGGCATGGGCTGAGCTCATTGTTGTGGGTGTTTGGTTACATCATTTGCATGCTCATATGCAACTATGGCTATGTTTGGTTGTATGCAATGGTGCTGCTGCGGCTACCTCTTAAACCTTGGTGATGTTACCCAATTCTTACCGATAAACCACATAAGGCAAGTGATGAAACAAGCATAGCATACCATAGCATAATAAGATAGCATTACGAAACCGAGTTCATCTGGATCAAAAGAAACATGTCTGATGTAGCAGGAGTCAACGAACAGAAGCTCGTGCTGCATCTGAAGTTCATCAAAGGAGGGGTTAATATATACCTCCTCCAACATATTACAGACCACTAATCAGTTCTACTAGCTTAAGGAGATGCATCGACTGACTGGTGGCGCAGGTAGGTCCTAAGCCAGGTACACCTCTCTGGTGTAGTCATTTTGGAATACATGATCTGCTCATCTTTGTGGTCAGCGAGGAAGTTCATTGCCTGGATCAGCAATGCTGGAGTGTACAGGTTAGGAGACTCAACACTGGATCTCATGTAGATTTTCTTCATTTGAGCATAGTTGGTTATGGGCTTGTTCAGCAACTCCTCGTCCTTGGGGTGGACCTAATATTGACAAGCCAAATTGTTAGATTGTACAGACTAGTTGAAGTTGGTAATGAACAAAGAAGAGCAAAATACGATTCCATGTGAGGGCAAACTAACCGTGAGGTGTGCAAGCAACTTCACTTCATCCATCATGATAGTCGACATGTGTTCATACCATACTACTCCTTCCATCTGCTTCAGTTGGTTAATCCTCGCCCACTTGGCTCTCCACTTACTTAGATGGTTGTAAATTTGAGTGCTGGTGATAGTAAGGCCAGTGAAGTCAAGAACATCATCGCTGACCTTCCTCACATACGGATCTTTGAAGCCTTTGTCAAAGTGGATCCCCTTCTGCACTTGCTCAACAACCCTGTTCAAAACAAAGAGTGACAGAGGAGGTGTCCAGTGCATAACCAGCCTATGAGCAGGCGCTTCATCAGTCTCACAGAGTACACTCTCTTGTTAGGCCCCTTGACAGACATCTCAGATTGCACAGGTGAGTCAGTGCGTGCATCCATGGGGATTGCATTCAGAGGCACTACATCCAGAGGGTTGGAGGGCGGTGCAATGTCGCTCAGGTCAGTCAGTGCATTCTCAGAAAGCATTTGCAGAGGGACTCTGTTCTTACGGCGGGCATGATCCTACAAACATGTTTATGTCGTCCTAGTCAGGCAATCTATGAAGATGAACATATCTGGAGATCCAGGCATTACACAATCAATCTATGAACCCTACAATAAGCAACAGATCCATGGACTGTACTTATTACTTAACACGACCTAAATGTTGAAGAACATGCACAGATCTAGGGTTTGAAGAAGAAATAAGCTCAGAAGTTCTTACAGCCACCGGATGCAGATGAGAACTGCCGTCCGCCTTCGAGCCCGAGGTCGCCGTTGAGGTTGTGGTCCCCGTCGTGTTCGCCGTCGAGGTCACCACCTCCGTGGAGGTCGCCGTCGAAGTCGCCTTCGCCTTCACACAGATCGCTCCCGCCATCTCGAGAATTTAAAATAGAGGGGTGATTTGTGCGGTTTTCGATTTGGGGGAGAGCTAAATAGAGGGGTGATTTGGGCGGGCGGTGAGCGAAATACTCCCGCCGCAATTTCGGAGCTCGCGCCATCTCCGATGGCTGCAGCAGCTCTGCGTCGCGTTCCTCTAGGTCGCACGCCCATAGTCTGGCTCCATGGAAACGGCCGATTCGGCCGTTCCATCGGGCCTGGCCCTAGGCTGCTTTGAGCAGCGTGCTAGCCTGGCCAGCACCTTTCGCACGCATCCAATAACCCGAGCCTTGCATCTGGCGGGCCTGGCTGGGCTGGCTGCAGCCTACCAAACGCGCCCCTAGATTCATACAGTATTATGTTGACGTATTCAGCGAGATTACATACTGAGTTCAATTACCGTTTTAGGCATGGCCAACAAATTTCAGGTCGGTGGATATATTTCACTGACCTCGGAATTTACGACCAAAGGAGCTTCTAGCCAAAAAACAAGCGTTGAAAGCACAACCTTCGCAAATCATACCCAAGTCAGCAGCCGCAGTATAGATTAGTAGCTCCCTTAGGCCCATTTCATACTGGACAACGATTAATCTGTACCTTTTATAAAGCAATATCCCACGAAGTGCATTTATAATTTTTCTATCTCAACATGCAACTTATCCAGATCATCTACTATTTAGCCAATCAATTGTCCATGTCACCCCACTAATATTTATTAATAATTATATATCTTACATGCAACATATACACAACATTCATTGTTTTAAGCCATACAACTGACCCAGGTCACCATTTTTTCTTAACATGCTCATACATGTTTATTCATTCATAATCAAAGTTACATCATCAACCAAAAGAGAGGTACTATGTTTGGAGTGGATTGTTGTCAAATAATTGACAATTTCAGCTCAATAAATTAGCCTCTCAACTACAACTGAATCACTCATATTCTTTTCGACTATTTCGAATTCACATTTCATGTATCTTATAATTTTTAATTATACAGTAAAGTTTTTAAAAAGATTCCCGTTGCAACGTGCGTGGTATTGGTCTAGTATAATTAGTGCAAGAAAGGAGTCGTCTACAAATAAATCGGATTATTATCTAGCCCAGCTATTCATCTCCTATTTTTAAGATAGGCCGGCTAGACCATTGTTTCTGGTTCAGATTTTGCTCACATGGGCTGACCAGAGCTAGTTTCCTTCGTCCAGTTTCGATCGATGAAACAAATGAAGGGGCTGGCGCTGGCAGGTTGGGCCACTGAAGGTTTGCTAAAAAAAGACTCAAAAGCATGCGTACAGAAGGAACAGGCGGAAGAAAACCCCTGCCATCATCAAGCTTGCATGAGGGCCATGCAGGTTTGTATCCCCGGTTGCGCACCGCAGAGGATTGGAAAGAATCCACATACATATGAACACCCTGTTTTGCCTCGTGGTCCCTTACAAAATGTTTTAAAAATTCAAACCAATTTTTTTGGGTTTGTGCATTCGGACATTATATACACGCATAACAAGTTTGTTAAAAAAGTAAAAAAAAAATGTCCATGCAAAGTCAGTTTGGAGCATCGGCCACAACCCACAAGAAATGTCTTTTCCCGATGTACACCTAAATTTTTGTTTGTAATTTTTTTACATTTTGAAATGCGATTTTGGATAGTGGGATCATTTTTTTTAACAAAATAGTGGGACCATTTGGTCCTACCACCTAGAACCGATTTTCGCATACCATTGTGTTTGAAATATAGTTTTTTTTTTGCTATGTTTGACTTATATGCTCTTGGTGGCGACATCTTGACGACGGCGGAGACAATGACACAAGGAGTAGGAGACTGAGTCTCCATCTTGGAGTCGTTCTCATGGGCGTTCTATCCTTGTTCAAGGCATGGTTACAGTTTGCTCCTTTTGGTACTCCAGGGTGAAAACCCTTGATCATTCAGGATCGAGTTGCGGCAGTTTTGTGCACCGTGATCTACCTGAATGTGCAGTATTGGGAGTCTTCTCCTTTTGTGGTTGTGCAATGGAGGTAGTGGTGGTGTTCGACCGAGGCCGAGTCTAATGTTTTGCTAGTCTATTATTTCACGATAAGGTATATATGAAACAGATGCAGAAGTAATCGATTCCGAGTTTCTCCTCAGTTTTGTGTTCACGTTTGGACTTAGTTTAGACCGAACTTTTTAAATTTGTCACACACGGTTCACCGTTTGAAATTTCGTTTGAGGAGTAACTTCATCTCTTGTTTCACAAAACTTTTGTGTAGTAAGTTTTATCTTTTGACATATCTCACTATTGTACCTTACTGACGTGTTTATACGTGCATGTTATTTTAAATGAATTTTGACAAATTCCTCGCACACAGTCAATCATCAATTTTTTTGGCCAGTACATCTCATTGTTCCAAACAAATAGTTTTTTATCCGATGCACATTGACAAAGTCACCACGTGAAAAAAAAAGTGACATAACACGCGTAACCAAACAAATGAACATTGCTTTTGGAGAGTACAAACGCAATCAAACACCATGCTTATATTTATGCTCTCATATAGTATGAACCTATGTGTGTAACCAAACATATTGCACAACACGTGCCACATCAGGCTACGACTTTTCTCTAAAAAAGGATGGCGGATAGGAGGGTCTTCGATGGAACTTCTTGCTTTGTGAATGCTCTTTGTTATTTGTGATTACTTTAGTAGTTTAGTTTCTTTGACCTGATATTATTTTTGGTAATTAATAAAGTCAGATTGTGCTAAAAGTTATTCTACAAGTTCAACTCTGGCGGAGAATTTCTCCGTATTGACGTTCACTTGACAGAGGAAGTAGAAAAGCTACTCGATGCTGCCTACCACAAGAGACAAATTTTTTTTTTTAGACCAAAGGCCTAAAAGACCCGGCGTTAAATTAATAACGCCACAAACGGCGAGAGGATACAAAGTGCTGAACCCAGAATACAACGCAACCCCGCACACACACAAGGAACAGAAACTACTAGGCGAAAACAGATGAACGCCGAAGAACACCGCCACCGTCCACACAGGTAGACAGGCACACCAAACCCCTCAACGGGCCGCCGAGGAGACTAGGACGAAAAACATCGCCACTGACCACAAAGCTGCAGCCAGGCTCAACAAGGGGGCCACAGAGAGACGCCGGTGAGAAAAGGTGAGCGCCGACGAGCACCGCCACTGAACACAGAAGCTGCAGACACGTAATCACCGAAGCTCACCGCCACCGTCCACACAGGTAGACAGGCTCACCAAACCCCTCTACGGGCCGCCGAGGAGACTAGGGCGAAAGCATCGCCACTGACCACAAAGCTGCAGCCAGGCTCAACAAGGGAGCCACAGAGAGACGCCGGTGAGAAAAGGTGAGCGCCGACGAGCACCGCCACTGACCACAGCAGCTGCAGACAGGCACCAGGTAGCTCCAAACAGGAAACGTCGATGTGCACAGGGAGTTGTAGACCTTGCCAGAGGTAGCTCGGCGAGAGGAAGCACCGCCGCCAACACCTCCCAACCTCCGGGAAGCAACCAATCGTGTGCTCCAAAGCGGCGTCTTCAAGAAGAGCACGACACCAAAGCGCCGCCACCGCCCGATCCGAGGATCTCAGGTTTTCACCCGGAGCAAGTACAGAGGACCGAGATAGTCGCAGCAGCGCCTTCAGGAAGGAAACGGCGTCCAAGGACGTCGCCGCCGCGGTCCGGGAGGATCCCGGACAAAGGTTTCCCTTCGACCAGACTCAGTACCTCTCACCCAGGGTTTGGAGCACCGTCGAGGACGACCTCCGCACCACTGGCACAAGTAGTCGCCTGACCGTCACCACGCCGCCCGCACGGCCGCGGTCACCGACCAGCACCAGAACCACCGGCACGCCCGCCAACCGAGTGATTCCCACCGTCCAGGGCCGCCGCCCCGGCATCCTAGCTCCACGCACCGCTGAAGGGATCGAAGCGAGGAGGAAGTCCTCAACCTCCAAGTCAACCACCAGCCTCCCCCATGGCTGCCGGCGGCAACAGACTTGGCACGAGGACCGTAGGGCTCGAGGGTCGGGGCCCCTGCCCCTTCCAGTCGAGGCGGCCGGAACCGACCGGGCCGCACCACCCTAACAGCCACACCCGGAGATCTTCAGGCAGCCAGAGGATCGGAGCACCACCGCGCCGGCCCTCCAGAACCAGGCTGAGCAACCACACACAAACGCCCATGGCGGCCCGCTCTGCCCAGATCGGGCCCAGAAGGGCCCAGATCGGGCCCGAACCGCCGCCGCCATCGCGCCTCCTTCGGCCGCTCCGGGCGCCGCCACCACCACAGAGCCACCGCGTAGCTAGCCCTGCACGCCGCCGTCACCTCGCTGCTCCGCCCAGCCGCGCGCTTCGCCGTCTCTCGCACCACCGGCGCCGCCCGATGTCGCCTCGCCTCCGCACGAAGGGAGCCCGACGAGGCGCGCCCTCTGCACCCGCCTCCTTAGTCGGCCGAGCGCGGCCGCCACCGCCGGCGCCGGCGGCGGCAGCGGCCAGGGGGAGCCGTCGCGGGGGCCTCTTTTTTCTCTAGGGTTGGGGTCCTCCGGAGCTGCTCGCGCGAGCAGCCCGGGAGGAAGAGTGTCGGGGTGTCCACCCTCGTATCAAGAGACAAAATTCACTAGTCTCAAGAACCTTAGCTTAGCAGACTCTGTTTGGCCTAGTCTTGAGCCATAAGTCCTGGTAAAAACAAAGAGCTTTACGGTCAAACTTACTTTTCTATCTTGGCCGTAATACGTATCAGAAATTGAGAATACGAGTTCTCGACCTGTCAAGATCGCTGAACTCATAAACATTCGATCGATACCATTGTTGGCAGGGAGCAGAAGGACCCCAAACTCTGCCATGCATCTTTCCACATTCCCAATAGGTTTTTTTTTTTTTTTTTGCGCAGAAGGACAGAATTGCATTACACCAAGATTCTTACAGAAAAGTCCAGCGAAACAAAGAAATTACAAAGAGGCCCTTGCTGAACTCTGGCTTCGTCTTCCACGGCACAGAAATCTCTTTTCATTGTATTTTCTTTTGAACTATGGTACGGTGTTGCTTTTACTTTCTTTTGTACCATCACATCCTTGTTCTTACTCAAACACATGTAAGTATTGGATCGATTCCCTTAATAACACCCATAAATCAAACCTCTTCGACTGAAAAGAAATGAATCACTTTCAGACTATGTTTTAGTATTAAAGTTGTGGGCAACTTTGCAAGCGGATCAGGTGGCTTCAGGCTCAATAATTTCAGTCTCCTATCCGTGCATCCAAAAGCACTTGGAACGTTGAATAAGGAGGCTCCCATCTTGTTGCTTATTCTAGGGCGTGTTTGGTAGCGTGCAGAAGGTTAGATCAGGCTCGCCGGCTGTAAAGGCACGACGATTGGTTGCCTGCATAGCCTCTCGGGCTAGGTCTGTGCGCTTCTCAAAGCAGCGTCAGGCCAGACCCAGCAGGAACACTCAAATCAACCGTGCCCGTGGAGACTGGCTCGTTCTGGCTCGTTCTCTCCTCCAGCAGTGCGACCTCGCACCTGAACCCTCGTTCCTCTCACCTTTCTTACTCTCACTTCACCTACTTCCTACTAATCATTGCTACAAGACTTGAATCAAAATAAACTCTACACGAAAATGATGCGCCTTAACGACGCGGTTCCATCCGACAATCAGTTCTGAGTTTCGTTTAGTGTTAACTTTTAATTTTGTGTTCATGTTTGAACTTTTTAGACGAATTTCGTCAAATTGATCGCACATAGTCGACCGTTTAAAATTTCCTTTGAGTAGTAGCTTCACCTCACAATTTCACACAACTTTCATATTGTAAGTTTTTCGTTTTCGATGGACACGTAGTTGGAAAGATCTTATATTGTAGGCATGTACGTGTTTAGAGTGTGTTTTATGTACGTGTGTTCTTTAGTTTCTTCAGTTCGTTCTTGAGTTCGCTCTTGAGGTTTGTTTCCAACTTGTGTCATCTCCTTTCTTCTAATTAATGATACAAAGATTGACACAAAGAGTGTGTTTTACACTGTTCTTGTTTTACGTGCTTTTTAAACCTCCGTATGGTTGTGATATGGTTGTGATAGCGTTGTGTTTGTGATGCTCCGTCGTAATCTCCGTCGCCGCCGCTGCACACTCCATCGTCGGCGTCCAGCCGCTGCCATGTCGCGTCGTCGTCCATCGAGCTACGCCATCGCCATGCCGCGTCATCGCCGTCGACCTCCGTCACCGCCATGGCGCGTCGTCTCCGTCGAACTCTGTCACCGCCATGCCGCGTCGTCGTCGCTCCATTGATATGCCACGTTCAGTTGTCCGAGCATGGTGATGGATGGTAACTTCACCCATGTGAAGACAAGTGAGAGTAACCAGGCCTAGAGGTTGGTCTCGCCAGATCAGGCTCTGCACAAATTAGTCTGACAGAGCGCAAACCGCCATGCAGGCTACCAACGCACCCCTATTGGGATTGCCAATTCCGTCGACCCGGACTGCTCTCTGTGTACGGAAAGGTCGTACCCAAAAATGTCGTAAAGCTAGGTAGATTTGACGGTCGCTCAGAACCTTTTCTCACATGCATCGAAAGATAATGTGGCATTAAGAGGATTAGGAACAGTCTTAAGTTATGGTCGTGATGGATGATGGACTTAGCTCCGTGATTACAATACAAGTGACGATTGCGTGACGAGTTGACGACAAAACATCGCACTTGCTCACGCGTGTATGCATGCTTTGTACCGGTTCACACTCGTATGTGTGAACGCATGCACCCTTATAATACTTCCCTAACTCCAGCTATACTTTTGCTTAAGGCAACATTCTTGTCCTGTTATGGCACAGTCAAATGCAAATATTTCGCTTTGGATTTTAAATCTTAGCAAATCGAGAGAAAGTGTTGATCGAGGTGTCCCTTGCGGATTCTAAAATATCGGCCGGAGTGAGCCTGACGGAGAAGATCCCGTGTGAACACACACCTTCTGCAGCAGCTACGTTGAGGCTAGAGGTGTCCATGGCCCCTTCGGCCCGAATTAATTTTCTCAAGCAACCCTACATATACAGTCTATTTATCTTACTATATTACTAACTATATTAAGGGAGCACAAAATCAAGCCCTCTCAGCGCTCGGTCACTGTAGATTACTGTTGCAAATGAACAGTAATCTACAGTGCATCGATCTCGACCGCCCAAACGGGATCGGACGACCAACAGGAGCCGCGCGTGCCAGCTTTACGAATAGGCCCCTCGCGGGCGAGAAATTACCGTGCGCCCCTCAACTTTACGTGCGGAAGGACCAACTCGCAAATACCCAAAACCTAAAGGACCTTCCCGCAAAAAACCTCAGAGCTCACCCTCCCTCCTCCCTCTCCCGCGACTCCACGGGCCGCCGCCGTCGCCGTCGCACCACGCCGCCCATCCGCTGCTCCCCCACCGGATCCAAGCAAACGGCCTGCTGCGCCGTCGCCGCCGCTCCCTCCTACCCCAGCGCCGCGTCCTGGGGCGGCCTGTGCGCCGCGGAATCGCCGCCGCCGCGCGAGCTGCCCGCCACTCCGGCGACGCAAAACGAGCGGCGCCGCCCCTTGCCTGCTCCCCGCGTCCGGGCGCTTCGGCGCGCTAAGCCTCGCGTCCTGGAACGCGCTGCTCCGCCGCCGGCGTCGACGGCGCCGCCGCCGCCGCCAATTCCCCACAACTCCCCCCATGACGTCATCGTGACGCAGCGTCGGGCCCACATGTCATATTTTTCTCCTTTTCCGAATTGCATTCTTTTTTTTCCCCCTAACCGGGCCGGGCTGGCTTCTGCCCAGCGGGCTCGGCCTTTTTAGTTTTCCCTTCTGTTTTTTTATTCCCCTTTTTTTCCACACAACTCAAAACTAAAAACAAAAACAAAAAAGGTGAAGAACACACACAGAAATACAAAAAACTACATTTCATTTCCTGAAGATATTTGTCGGGGAAAAAAACAATCAAAACGTCCAGCGAAACAAAAGAAAAGCTACATCTAGCAAAATCAATAACTCCAAAAATATTCATCTACATTTTCAAATTTGCAACTAATTATTACAAAGCATATTACCCAACGCAAAAAAAAAACCACCACACTGAACTAAACAATTTTAATTTTCCAAATTTCTTAAAAAAAAAAAAATTTGGGGAAAAAAACTACTACACTACTTACAGGTGGGTCCACCCTATTTCAACAATTTTTACAAAAAAAAACAACCATCCAGACATTTGTTCCAAATACATTTTATTTTTCCACACCTTTTTGAACTTTCCAAACACATTTTCAAAACAACTCACATAAAATTCTACAATTTTGCCGAGACTAAAATAGCCACTGCATTCTAAAAAAAAAACTACATTTTCAAAACAAATTAGACCAAACTCCACAAATATATGCAAACTATTTATGGCAACAAACTTTAAAAAAAATGAACATTTCCAGAATAGTTAAAATTTGGAGACAATACACGACAAAATCCAACGGATTTCAACGGTTCCAAATTCGTAAAATTTAAAGAACCAATTCAGTTAAATTTTCGTTAACATAGACGACAAATCCCGGCAAATTACGACGTTTGAAAATACAACTGACTTCGACATTTCGATTCACGGCGGGTGCGGAATTTCCAAAATTTGTTCACCTTCCAAAATTATTCCAGCTCAACAAAAAAAATTCTTCATTCGAAACGATTTAAATGTAAACATTTTTTCCCACCACCATTTTTTCCCTTTTAATCCAAGACGTCATCAAATTTCCATAATTTTCTTCCAACTCAAATAAAATCCGGAAAAAAAAAATTTGACCAATATCATTGAATATGGTAAACCCAACAAAATATTTTCCCCCGTACAAGACACCTCATTTAAATAGAGGTTGCCAAATCATTTAAATAATACAACGTCGGCTTCAAATGTTTCCCCAAATAAATTCAACTCATTGGAAGATTTCAAATTGCAAAATATTTGGAACTACGCTAAAATATGTCCACAAAACTTTAAAAAAAAAAAAGCTAACTCCATTTGAACATTTCAATTTGCTAACACATTTAAGACACTCTAAATTTTTTCCAACATATTCTAAATGTATTCCCTCTAATTACATTGATTCAAATTTGATAAATGCTCACATATTTCATCTTCCGTAATTATGGACTTGCAATATAGATAATTATGGTAATGGCTTTTGCGATTTACGGTACCTATTTCTGCAAACAAATTCCATAAAGTAACAAAGTAACGAATGCTCCAAAATATATAGCTTACAATACAAACTCATTTGTTCAATTTGTTTCGAAAATTCAAATTTGTGAACGTTTGACAAAATTTTAGCAAAACAGACAACCACTTCGGAGCATTTCAATCCAACTTTCAAATTTACGCCCTCCAAAAGAAAATTCCCTGTAAATGCAATGCTACTACAATTTAAATACCACATTTAGAAGTAATAAAACTTAAATCTACCTAACAAATAGTACTTATCAATGCCAAAATACAAACTTATTTAGACAATTCAAAATCAAAATCAAAAATCACACAAGCGCGGCGTGACGACGCGCAAAATACCACTAGTATTATATATCAAAGGGCTCCATTTCAACTATCGATCGGGCTGGCCACGTCGCCCCTGCACTGTAGAAGTGCAATGCTTCTACAGTGCAGTCACTTCTACAGTACCATGTGCTTTTTCCTCTACTCCTACCGTGCCTGTAGGACCCCGCGCCGTCCGATCTCGATCCGACGGTCCTCCTTTTCATGTTAACATATACATGGAATATATGCGCGTCGACGAGTAGGTTCCATTCCCGTGATCGGTTTTGAGTTTGGTCCACTCTAACTCCTTAATTTCGGATCTAAATTCGCAAAAACATCTGAAGAATTTTGTCAAATTCGTCGTACTCAATCATCCGTTTGAATTTTCCTTTCACGAGTAGATGGATATCACCCTTCCAAATAACTTTCATGTTTTAACCTTTTTATTTTGACGGACATATACATATTTCTCTCTAATCTTCAAATCCGTTGTATTTTCCTACAATGCACGCCACTTTTTGCAGAAAAATCCTCGCGTTTTCCAGAAATTGTGAACCGGTCGCCCGGAATAAAACATTTTTGCAGCAAAGACCCCGCGTTTCCCAAAAATTGTGTATCAGTCCTCCGGTACAAAACACACGCTAGCTCTAGAACCGAAATCGACCTCATTCCCCTCGAGTCGGCCACCTCTGGCCCGCCCCCGCCGCTGCTGCCCATCCCGCCCCCGCCACCGTCCCGCTCCGACCTCGGCCCTCCTCCTCTCTCTCCCCGTCGCTCCTCCTCCAGTCCACCACTGCCCCGCGCCTCCCATGACGGGTTGGCCGTCGGCCCTCGGCCGCACCCCTAACCTCTCCGCTAGCCGGTGCCCCCACCCGTAACATGTAGGTACATGCTCCTTTTGAAAAAAATGTGAAGGACATAATATATACTAAACATCGATATTTTCTCGCTACAGGCCTAGGAATTATAATGTGTAAACCTCTTTGCTAATTTGTGTTCTATTGGTATGCCTCTGTATTGCCAAATTTTCTCCATCTAAATTTTGTTAACACAATAGGTGTAACTTTCTAACTTCATATTCTTTTGGGCATGACACGTACTGCTTTGCTTAAAAGACAATTGTTCATCTGTTAATCAAAACCTAATAATCTCAGCCTGCGAAGCTTTTCCGGTGACGTCAAGCATACAATTTAAGTAGTAACTATTTTTTTTAATAACAATTCCGAAGATGTATGGATAATATGTTGATGGGTGTCTGAAAAAAAAAGAACAAAGAATTCTGTTTACACACTTGAGATTTGTAACAGCGTATGTTTTTAGCTATAATATATCCACACTTCTTTGAATAAAATTTGTATTGCACTTCAGTTCATATTTGTTGTAGAATTTCAGCTTTTTCTTTTGTAGCAGGAGATTGCTGAAAACAAGCCGATGGGATAATTTCAGCACAAACTGGACTTGGAGTATTTCACCTCGAGTTCTCTTCCATCTTCATTTCTTTATAGCCAAAAAATTGCTCCTTCCATTTCCTTCTATCGATTGTCTGTCTCACATCGGTAAAATCTTATTTTAGATACAAACGAATATTAATTAAGAAAATTGCAGTGTGGCATGCATACTTCTGAATATTTTACCTATAATACCAATTATGTTATCATGGAACGTGAAAGTTAGCGATCGGTATTCTACGCTTAAATATACAAACTGATTATGGCATGAAATTAATAATTTCTCCATACTTAGTTCACTTATGCCTATTGATCTTGGCAGTAATGACGTAAAAGAGATTGTTACCAATAATACGCTACTAAATATTTATGGTGTACGATTAAGTTAGTATTTTGCTCAAACAGTCGTGGTAATTTTTGTACTGCTTCATTTAATTTTGTCTTCATATTCCAATTAAATGAATGCACTGAGCGGATAGGTAACAGCGGTAAGATGATAGATCGAATAGCACTGTTCTTTATACTTAGCAATCTCGACTCGAGTACACACTAAGGCCTATTTACTAAGTATTGCCTCATTTGTTGCATGTCTGTTGTATATTAGAATAAATGACAAACATAGAATAAATGATCCAAATGAAATTATAGTCGCTCAACTATTTTTTCCAATAGTAATAATCAAAGGTATATAATGTATATATTTTATTCCAAATACGAAAATGCTCACTAACTAAGGCACACTTTGACAAGCAATTGTTCGCCGTAGCTCTTTGGTCTCGACCGTAATTTTCCGATGGCGGTCATTCTAGAATATTTATTACGTGAATTCTTGGACGGTAATTGCCATCGACATTTACCACCGGTGCATAATCAATAAAGTTAATCATACAAATTAATTCAAAGGGCACGCCGCGTCAAATTAACAATCACCTTAGTCTATGTAATCTTAGGTATGAATTATCTCAGAGTATGTATTTTTATCTGAGCTTAGAAACACTCTATTCACGAAATCAACTGCATTGAATTAAACATGATACCTGTCATAAATTTACACTACTGTACCTAATACTACTACTACACATAACAATGTAACGGGCGCGGCGTGTCGCCGCGCGACTCTTCCTAGTATGACTAAATGGCCACCCCTGGAAGCCATGTCTAGCGTCTTGTCTCCGGTTTTAAGGTTTTGTCAAGCTCCGCCACTGTTTGCTTGGACTAGACTTTTTTTTTTGAAGGAGGGTAGTACAGACCTGCGTACAATCAAAGAGTACAGAAAAGAAATACATACGCAAATCTGTACAGACAGCGCTCAGCTTGAAACACTACAGAAGCGAAGAAGCTCCTGAACCACCGCAGCTCGTCGTCGCCGGTGAACGCCGGAGAAGAAGAGCTCGAACCTCCAGCCGCCTGGAAGAGGGAAGACCTCCAACATTGAAGAAGACCGCAGAAACCACTCGCCGCAAGCAGCGAGATCTTGTCGATGAAGAAGCACGGCCAAGCCGCCCCCACGACCAGCTCCAACACCGCCTTTCTCCGGGGCGGCAAAGCCGTGCCAGAAGAACCACCACCACCGCGGCCACCTTCCCAGCGCCAAAGCTGAGCAGCAAAGCCCTCCACTCGGACACAGCACCACCAGAAGACTCCCCTCCTCGCCTCCACGGCCGGCCAGAGAAGCCACAAAGCGGCGAACGCCAGAGTAACCGGAAGCAAGCACGCCGCCACAGCAGCTCCCCCCACGCCTCCACGGCCGGCCAGGGGAGCCCGAGGCACACGCCCGCAGTACCTGCTCCAGATCGAAGCTCCGAATCCTCGCGACGACGCCGGAGCTCGCATCGCCGTGCCGGCGAGGACCAAGCACAAAACCACCACAAGGAGGTCGCCGTCGGAACGACCGCCATGCTTGGACACGAAGCACACAGGAAGGAAAAGCGACCCAGCACAACAGCAGCAACGACCCTGAAAGAAAAAACAAACCGGTCCCTGGGATCGTCACCGCTGAACCACCGCACGGCCTGGCGCCGCAACACCCCACCGTCGACGACGTCAGGGAAGAGAAGCCCAGACCACCACCGTCCCTGGATCGAAGCACAGCTCCATTGAAGTAGAGGACCGCAAGAATCGCCCGCCGCTCCGCGCTGGGACTTGAGCCGCCATGCCGCATCGGCCATGCCACGCTCGATCCCAGATCCAGCAGCACCCACCGTCTCCACGGACCAGGACCGCCAGACCTGCCACCCAACCTCCAACCTCCCTGCACCAGACGCAGAACCAACCCACCAAGCTCCCGGACAAGGGCTCCGAGGCTCCGCAACGACGCCAGAGCAAGCATCGCCACGACGGCAGAGCCAGAGCACAAAAGCCACCTCCAGACTGGCACCGCCGCCGCACCCGTCTGGATTGGCACTCCACCTCCCAAGATCCGCCGCGACGCCGCCAGATCTAGGAACCCAACACCCAAAAGCTCGACGACAACGCCACAGAGGACACCGCCGGGAAGAGGATCAAGCCTGGGAAAGAAAAGAACACACGCCGCCAGCACCTCCACCAGACCGACGACGCCACTCACACCTAGCTCCACCCTAAGTACATGCCAGACACGGAGATCCGGGGTTCCCCTCCCCTCCCGCCGCCGGAGCGGCCGGCGGAGGGAAGGGGAACCCACGGTTCCGCCAGCGAACGCGGGGGAAAACCTAGTCGCCTCCCTTTCGCCTCGTGTGCACTGTAGCAAGGGGACGAGAAGAGAGCGAAACGTGTGGTCACATCTAATGATTTTTTGGACTAGACTTTTTTAACTGCACGTGCATATATATTGTTCCTATTTTGTTTGGCCTTATAGGATTGATTATGCTCTACGCATTTGTCACAAGTGAAGGACGCATGCAATGCAAGATACAGTATAACTCACTCTGTTTTTAAATTTAATATGTTTTAAGTGTTTGACATGCTGTTTACATGCATGTTAAATTAAGTGAATACACAGTAAAACGTGTCTAATTATATTTGTATATATATGTGAATTATGAATGTGGATAAAGTTTAACACCTCTTATATTTAAAACCGGAGGGAATAGTAATTTGAAACGGTATCACCGGGTCACGAGTCACGACACCACGAATCCTGTCGTGAAGCATATGCGGGGGGACATTCCTGTGTACTGCTTTTTTTTTTAAAGGAAGCAGCAGGAATCTGCTAATTCCTGTGTACTGCTAATAATGCAGATTAGTCTATGAAAAAAGGAATGATCCTGGCAGCCGCTCTTGCATCGAATGCATCGTTTTGATTATGACTAGTTGTGTGAGGTCAGAAACACTAGTCCGAAAAGTACACACGTCTAGGTCCTCTCCTCTCCTCGTCCCTATCCCCTCCCCTGCTACAGTTCTCACAGGAAGACTCGAGAGCGCCGGGCCGATCCAAGGCCAAACTCGCCGGCGGTGCCGTCGAGGGAGGCGGAGGAGAGGTGCCGGTGCTTGTAGTGTATATACTAGGTGTAGTAGCTGTTGCGGCCATGTGCCGGTAGTGGGGTTTGTCCCCGGATGCGGAGCGGCGGAGCATCGGAACCGGCTCTGCCCTTTAGGGCTCTTCTTCTTCGTCTGCCTCCTCCTCTGGCTGGAGTGGCCGGCGACGATGGTGGCCGCTGCATCCTTAAATAAGGTGAAGGTTTCTTTCTGCCTCTCCGTGGCGCCGTCCCGGTGTCGTCAAGTCCTTCTCTGTCCGGCCGTGGTGGCGAGGGGAGAGGGAAGTTGACCCGGGTGTGGCGTGGTGGTGGAGGTGGAGTGGGAGTTGCCGCTCTGGCGCGTGTGCGCGGCGTCGGGCGGTGGCCTGTTTGGTCCGCCTCGTTGCTTCATCCCCCTCCGGCCGGCCGTGGAGGCGAGGGCAGTCGGCCTGCTCCCTCCTTTCAAAGCGCAGCCACCGTTGTACCCGAGCTCTCTACGTGCCCCTCAACTTCCTGGCCGGCCGTGGCGGCGAGGAGGAGGTTTCGGGTGGCATGACGAGACTTTGGTTGCGACAATGGCTTTATCTGGACGCCGGTGCTGCGTTCGTTTGGAGCGACACATCGACGGCCTCCTCGCCGTCGACTATGAAAGCTGAAGGGCAGCCGCTCCTCCTCTTTGGGAGCTTCTCCTCGACGACCTTCCGGTGGCGTGAGGCCACTCAGTCGCCGAGACCCATGGCTGTAGGGCAGCCGCTCCCTCCCTGCTTGCCGCGCTGCTGGCGAAGGGCGCTTATCCTCCAGGCCGTGGTGCTGACACGGAGGTTTTCCGGCTCTGAGACGGCATGCTCCCGCTGTTCCACCCCAAGTGGCGTAGTCCCCGGCGGTGGCGCAGTTGACCGTGCTCGGTGGCGTTGTGGTTGCGGTGGAGAAGGAGCTAGAAGAGATCCTGGACCTGTTTGCTTTCTTGCTGTTAGTTCTAGGGTCTTTTTTTCAATTTGTCAGGGCCAAGCTGTATCCCCTTTTCTTTATGAGGCCCTTTCTGTAATTGTACTCCACCGACGGTGATATATGCAGCATCGGGGTCTTTCTAGACCCCTCCCCCTTTTCAAAAAAAAAAAAAAAAGAATGACTAGAACGGAAGATTATGACTAGTTGGCGAACGACACAAATAGAGGAAAAGGTACTCGTACGACTTTTATATTCCGCACGGACTCGTATCCTGTTCTGTGCTTGTGCTGGATCCTGTTTAGGGATTTAGAATCCATCCCCGTAGGGCCATCTTTCTTTTGTCTATTATCTCAAAAAAAAAAATTCTTTTGTCTACGGTTTAGAGAAAAGATTCTTCGGTTTTGGGGCTGTTTGGTTACCTGCATCACTCATGCAGCATTTTGCATCCCCAGGGCCTAGCCCCCCCAGAGCCTGGCCCGACCGAGGTGAAACCAAACGCCGTCTAGATTTGTGAGCTCGTATAAAAGTAGGTGGGGCTTGGTAGATTGGCACGCAGAACGCATGGACGGCGTGCTGCATACGATGTGAGAGAGGCATGCAAAATTCCCTGACACCTTGCATGCCTCGTGTTGTGCGCTGCCTGCATGAGAGGCTTCCGAGGGTTAGGTATAGGCCGTTTCGAGCAAGCTTTTGCTTTTTCTCCGGCTTTCTACAACTTTCGCTTTAACTTCCAAAGGCGGTTATTCAATCTATTTTTTCAGTATTATTAAGTAAACCATGTACAATACATAGGACTACCTTTTCCTCATGGGAGAAATGGGAGGCTAAAGGAAATAGGAATGTAGGAAATCTATGCCAATAATAAATGCTGAAGGTTGTCAACTAGAAACAAGTTATCAGAGTAGAAACGGCCGAATCGGCCGTTCTACTCAGCCAGGCCCAGAGGTGCTTTAAACATCGTGACATGCAAGATTCCGTGACTCGTAGATAACCAAACACCGCGTCGCATAAAAGATTCCATTCTCATGCAGCGTACCTACTTCTACCAACTTCCATGCACCTTACCTACTTTTCGAACGTGAGCCAAACACGCCCTTGGTGTCCCGGCTCTTTTGGTCAGAGTAGTGAGTGTTTGCAGGAGAAAAACGAGGACGCAAGCGTGACTTTTTTTGTGCATAATTCGCAACTCCTCACTTGAAAAATCTTCAGTTTTTTTTTTTCCAGCAAACAACCGTGTACAAACCCTTCAAATCTGACCTATGTCATGGCCTCCCTGAGCACAAACGACAAAATATTTAACTGAAGTTACTTGAGAGAAAAAGAGAAGGACTTACCCTACTATATACTTACCCAGAAAAACCTACTATATAAAATAAGTAACCACAAGTGAATCCAAAAAAATAAGTAACCACAACGGGTTCAAGAACCTAGTAAAAGTTTTTCCATATAGTAAGAAAAAGGAGCCAACTGTCTTCTTTATCTTAGTTGGTTTTACAACCGACTTAACAATTCACTATATGTAGTAGCTAGTCGAGGCGAAAAGTCCAAAGAGTTCTCGCGGCTCCAAGGAACCCGATTTTTTGCAGAAAAAAATCAAAATCTCCATATCAAAGTTTCAGAAAAATCTAAAGAATAATTCTTGTAGACAATGTCAAACTCTACCAATGTGGACAAAACAAATACGAAATAATTTATATTATAGCCTAAACAGTGAAAAAAATCAGATTTCAAAATGTGCAGTGTTCACTGCCCCAGATCCACACTTTTAGCCTAAATATGAATCATTTTGTATTGGTTTTTTGCACACTAGTAGAATTCATCATTATCTATGGATAAGATTTATTCTGAAATTTTCGAAAATTACAACCCCATGACTCTACTTTGACTGATCCAAACATCATTTTACTGTAAGGTCCGCCTAGTGCTCAGCTGCCTGAGAATTACGTTATGGTCCATGGGTTTGTTGAGGGGTTGGATGTATGAGTTTTTATTTATATAGTTTAAATGCTACAAGTCTAGTTTCATGTTTCTTTTGTAACCCTGAAACGGCTAATAAGACTCAAAACAAACAATACACAAGCAAAAAACAGTTGCAACCACGCTTACAAATGGAAAATTATCACTTGCAACCACACTTGTAACTAGAAAATTTCAGTTGTAACTACGGATGGCAATGGGTACCCGATACCCGCTAACCCGACGGGTACCCGCGCTAAATGGGGAGGGTTTGGTGGCAATCTGCACCCGCGTGGCTGTTTAGTGGTAAAGATCAAGACCGCCGGGTCTAGCGGAGGCGGGTATGGGGGTGCCAAACCTAGACCCGTAAACCCGCATACCCGACTAAGACATGTGAACCCCACATGTCATTGCCCCACACTCTCACCAAACACACTCCCCACGCACGCAACACACACCACACGCACGCACGCACCACACAGCACACACCACACAGCAGACAGCACGCACGCACCAGGCACAAGTACTTCCTCAAGGTCGCATGCACCAGACACGCACGCAGCAGGGACCAGCCGCACCACACAGCACACATCACGCGATTCACAACTCCCTTATCTTCTTCCCATCCGCCACCCGCCGTCGCACCCCTGCTATCTCCCTTATCTTTTCCTTCCCATCTCTCCTGGAGGCTACAGCGCTGCTCACCTGCTCCTTCCCCCCGGCCATGGCTCTCCCACCGGTGGATCTTGCGCGGCGGCGCCGGGGACGGGACGGACTCCGGCGGATCTAGCGGGAGACAGCGCGGCACAAGAAGGCCAGGAGCGTGACGTGCGCCTCGCGCTGCCCTCCGCCGGCGGCGACCTCAAGTCCTCTACTCCCTCCGCCCGCAGCGACCTCAACTTCCTCGCCATTTTTTGTGATGTGTGTAGCTTCGCGGGTACCCGTCGGTCCCGTGTACCCGGCGGGTGGCGGGTATGGTGGAGCTTGGGACCCGACGGCGGGAATGGGGGCGGGTGGCGGGGGCGGGGAGAAGGGTCGGGGGCGGGTATGGGGGTGCCAAACCCGGCGGGTGCCATCCGGAGTTGTAACCCTACAATCGAAAAAATCTCCGTTGTAACCCCACTTGTAAATCAAAAAAATCTCGGTTGCAACCCCTGTTGCAAAACCTAGAAAAACTCAACTGCAACTCCACTTTTAACTGAAAAATCATAGCTGCAACCTTATTTGCAACCGAGAAATATCTCAGTTGCAAAATAATTTGGAAAAAAAATCGAGAGAATTCCTTATTTGGCCCTTTCTTAAAATTGTCTTCCCTATTTGACCCTTGAAAAATATTTCTTCCCAATTTGACATCTTAACTTCATTTCTTTCCTAATATGGCCCTCTAGTGCATTTTGAGCATTAAAAAGACTCTTTTGCCCCTGATAAATTATGTGACAAGAAAATAGCTGGATTTCGTGTCGTTGCCGTTGGTGCAGCTAGCTAAGGCTAGCTCGTGCATTTGTTGTTTCTTGCCTCAGTCGTGCGTGACAGAAAAGAAAAGCCCACTCGATACCTTCTCATGTTGTTCGGATTTGTTACATAGGTTAATTGAACCGATGGAGGATGCACGTATACTCATTTGTACTTGCATGCCTCGCTGATGTGCTAGGTGAATGTTTTTGGGAATTATTATTGCGTAATTAATTAGAGAAGAGAGATGGAAAAGGATCCCAGCCCATGTGCAGTGGTAGCTAGGATAGCCCAACAAGCACTCATGAAAACGAGAGGAATTTCTCGAACAAAAACAAAAACGAAACGAAGGAATTCCTCTAAATTCTCATTCTTTTGATGATTTTATTGCGTGGCATCTAAACAGAACTGGGGTTTTCTCGGTACGATCTGCGTACCATGCTGAATGGATTCATTCTTTTCGCGGACATGCAAATGCTTTCCCCAACCCTGGCTCGTCTGAATTTAATCCTGTGTGGAGAGGGTTATGGAAGCTAAAAGTTCCACGTAAAATTTCGATATTCGGCTGGAGGGCGCTGCACGGAATTATACCGCTAAAGTCCATACTTGCTAACCGGCATATTGGGTTGTCAGGCGAATGCCCCATCTGTCACATTGCAGCGGAAGATATTAAACATCTCCTTTTCGAATGCCGCCGGCTATTGCTCTCTGGACTAAGCTTGGCATGGTGGATCAGATTGCTGCAAAAGCTCGGAACAACCGTTCTGGTTCTGTTGTTCTCGAGGAATTGATACGTCAAGATGATAATGCCCTAGCGGTACTTGCTGATGTTGGGTTTAAAGAAGTTCTCCTCACGGGCTGTTGGTATCTTTGGTGGCTACGACAACAAACAACTCACAACGAATCCATTCCCCCGGTCTGGAAATGGCCAATGTCGGTGCTAGCTATCGCAAATAATTACAAGAAATCGTTGGGACGAAATTCCACAAATGTAACTGAGAAGTGGACAGTACCGAGCCCTGGTTACACTAAGCTCAACGTTGATGCTGCCTTCCATGCTGATGTAGGTGCTGGTGCCACGGCTGCCGTGTTAAGAGATAGTCGAGGTAATTTTATTGCAGCTCAATGTTTATATATTGATCGTCGATTGGATGTTGTCTCAATGGAAGCCATGGCGATGAGAGATGGGCTTGCTCTAGCAAATTCTTTTGGATGCCACAATGTTGAAGCAGAATCAGATTCACTGGATGTGATCAACTATTGTTCTGGTCAAAATCAATGGTGGGATGCGGCTGCTGCAATTTTTGCTGAAAGTGTGGACATTGCTACGTCGATTGGAAGAGTCAAATTCAAGCATTGTCCTATGATGGCAAATTCTGTAGCGCATGATCTAGCTAGTTATAGTTTCTGTAACAAAAATTCTGTAAGTTGGGTTAACGAACCTCCGGGTTGGCTAATCGGAGCACTGATAAACGATGTAAATGTGCTGAATGGTTAAGGCGGCAGGTTGGTGATGCACTCTTTCCCTAACCAGGGTACCGAAAGGGACTGGCAGGGTTTTAATGAGGCGGCCTGCTGACCTAATATATGTGGTGGAAAATTCAAAAAAAAACGAAACGAAGGAAGGAAGGGATGGGTCGATTGATGGATTTCGTGTCGTCGCCGGCCGTACGTGCATCTCGTTCTCGTGCATGCTCTCTCGATCGTGTGTTTGAGAGAAGAAACCAATTCACAAGATCCGTACACGTGCAGTGTCGGAGCGGATCAGCGGAAAGAAACGCCGCACGTTGGAGCGGAATCGTGTGTCCTTTCCTTGCATCCATAATATCTCCCAAAAACTATAATCAGACGAACTCCACCTTGAACAGAAAACTAACCAGTGCATCTCATAATTGGAAAACCTCTCCAAACAAAGGAGAGGAAAAAATCACGGCGCCAGCCAGCAATACTTCACTATATCGGGGTGAGGTTACAAACGCCGGGGATTTACACAGTGCGACTTATCCCAGCTGGCGGCTTACAAGATGTATATGTAGTGGTAAAACCCTAGGTCAACTGCAGTCCGAGACGCTCCGCTCTCCTCGTCACAAGTCGGCCTTTATCAGTATATACGAATTTGGATCACCACAAAATAACACTCCATACATCCTGACGAGAAACACATGCAGCTAAAACAGTTAGGCATTCGCCATCAGAACTACCATCAACAACAGAAGCCTCACCGGGATCATTACCTTCAATATTTTTCGGTTGGTAAGTACCTTTTCTTTTCTCCTTGTTCTGCAACTTTCAACAATCATCAATGACATGATTAGCTTTCTTACAATACCTGCAGAACTTGTCACGGCCTTTAGACTTTGAGCGACCTCTATCACCCTTGCTCTTGTCTCTGTTGTAGTTGTAGTGATTATCTCGCTGCTCAGGCCTCCCTCGGACCTGCAAAGCATCGCCCTTGGAGGACGACGTCTCCTCTTTCTGTACCATACCTTTCATCTTTTCCCTGGCAAGCAGGGCCTCATATACTTCCGCGGTGGTTAGTTCATCACGGCTTAACAGTATGGTATCACGAAAATTGGCAAAGGAATTTGGCAGCGAACATAGAAGTAAAAGTGCTAGATCTTCATCATCGTACTTTACCTCCATCGACACAAGGTCAGAAACGATCTCCTTAAAGATCGATAAGTGATTCATTACCGAACCACCTTCTTGCAACTTGTGCGTGAACAACTTCATCTTCACATGCATCTTGCTGGTTAGATCTTTTGACATGCAGATCGACTCCAGCTTAGCCCACAGCTGCGCTGCGGTTTTCTCCTGCAGTACTTCTTGCAGAATATCATTAGACAGATGAAATTGAATAAGCGATAAAGCCTTACGGTCTTTCCGCTTCTCATCGGCGGTCCATGCCGCCGCATCCTTGTCGCCGAATTTCTCTAGCGCCTCGTCAAGATCATTGGACTGTGCGAGGATCGCACGCATCTTGACCTGCCACAGCGAAAATCTCGTCTTGTAGTCCAGCGCCGGTAGATCGAACTTCATCGATGCCATCCAAAACCCTAATCTGAAAACAGATCTGAAACAGGGCTCTGATACCACTTGTTATAAAACTGCGCAGCAAAAGTAGATCAAAGGAAGAATAAGAACACAGATTTAACGTGGAAACCTTTACGGGAAAAAACCACGGAACGCACGAAGGCGTATAACTATAATCGGGAGGAGTATTACATACACGAGAGGACAAACCCTTCTCGTGCTATGGATCTGGTGGATCTCTCTCAATCTCACGATCTATTCTATGACTACCTCTAGCTATATATGGGGGGCAAACAACTATCTGTCTTGGCGGACACGAAACGGAGTTGTATACATGCCTTATTCCGATAGGACTCCATATATGGTAAAACGGGATTAGGATTCGGAGCACAAGAAAAATAACACTCCACCTTGAGACGAATCCTCTATAACAATCATAGATAGCATCAACTCCTTGATTAAAGTCAGCACAAGTAAACCTTGTGTCTTCAAACATCCATAGGACGAATAAACTTCTCTCGAAGTCATATTGAGCAAATCAACGGTAGTCGTACGGAAAACAACACAGCTGTCAACAAAGCTGACGAACGAAACTTGGATCTCCCAATAAAAGTCTGAGTCTGTGCCACTGACCTCCAAAACTGAAAAACTGCCCAATCATCAAATGACATAAGTCATCATATCTTCTGTGGTGCATGAACGAGCGCATAGCTCAATAGTGCAACATATTGGTGCACATAGCATTGTGAAGAACTCATCTCATAGAATCTGAACGTGCCACAAAGCACAAACCTCGGCAAACAATACTCATGCAAGAGCGCGTGGTACGTATGGCATCTCGTACACCAAACTGCCGACGATAATGAAAATCCATGACATGGTCAAAATCTGTCCTCATAGAACAACTGTCGGATGAAAGAACCTACTCAACATGCAATGGAGCATCAACTCTGCAATAGACCCCTCTTGAAAGAGCAAAGACAACTGAATTGTACCAAAAACATAACAGTACTAAGGATCAGATGTTCCATGAGAGAACAAAGCACATTGACGTCAAATACCATTATGTGCGTGATGTTGTTGCACAAGGTAAGCTGAAGGTATGCAAGATAAGTACTTATCTAAAAAACGGAGCGGAGCGTGCTGGTTCCGTTTTTACCCGCACACGTATACGCTTCAAACGAGCGGACCAGCTGCATGCGCGCAGGAGGCGCGAGAGATTGTTTTCTTTCCCACGCGCATCAATGTTTATGATTTTTTTGTCACATAATTTATCAGGGGCAAAAGAGTCTTTTTAATCCTCAAAATGCACAAGAGGGCCATATTAGAAAAGAAATGAAATTAAGATGTCAAATTGGGAAGAAATATTTTTCTAGGGCCGAATAGGGAAGATGATTTTAAGGAAGGGCCAAATAAAGAATTCTCTCAAAAAAAATCTTAGTTGCACCTGGAAAAAGTCTAAGTTCCAACCCCAGTTATAACCGGAAAAATATCTCTATTGCCTTCTCATTTACAACTGGAAAAAAGATTCCGTTTGACCCCACTAAATCTCGCACTTTAAAAACAAAACAAATCCAAATAGTTGTATAGAAAAAACGCACAAAAATAGTGAGTCCCAAAAAAACTTCCCCTCTCCTCGTTTCCTCGTCCTCTCCGCCCTTGAGAGTCCGCCGGCGTCTCCTCCCAGATCCGGCCTCTCTCGCCGTCGGCGCTTGCGCCGGCTGGTGTAGAGATGATCCTGGGTGCCGGCCCGTCTTGTATGTAGGTAGTTTAGGTCTTTGTCTTGCTTTGCTTTCCGTGGCGTATGTCCCGTTCTTCCTTCCTCGGAGGGCTGCAGCTCCGACGCTCGGGCGCGGCGTCGAGCTCGCCATCGACCTGTGCTTCGTCAAGTCTCCAAGGTGGAGGAGGTGCGGAGGCGGATCGATGGCGTCTCTCTTCAATAAGCGTCGCCGTTTCCAACTTCTGTGCTGCTTTCTTCTTCTACTGGCCGGCCTCGGTGGCGAGGGGGAGGAAAGGAAGGGAGTACAGAAGCTGGAGCGCAGCGGCTATCTTGGCGGCGAGGGGAACACGTCGCCGGAGTGTGAGGTCTTGATGTTTGCTCGAGCTCCATGGAGGAGGTCCTCTGCATCAGGTACTGAGCGCCGTTGTTCTATCCTTTGTTCCCGTGTTTGCTGTGGTTTGCGGTGGTCTTCCTCGTTGCTGTTGCTCTGGCCGGCCGTGGTGGCGAGGGGAGCGGCCGAGTGGAGATGGGGTGATGCTGGTGGATGGTCTAGCTGGTGCCGAGCCGGCGGGAAGTTGGGTGGACTGGGGAAGATGGTGCTATGGCCGAATGGCGGTACGGCGGCTCCGGCGGTGGCTAGTTTCAGGGGAGCGCGGTGGTGGATCCGATTGTATTCCTTTCAGATGGCTCAGGGTGCTCTGTGCAAATTACAGGGTCTTTCTGTAATTTTCTTTCTTTGCTGGACCTGTTTGTAGTTTGTACTGAGTTTTCTGATTATATGGATCGGATCCTTTCCTCAAAAAAAAAAAAAACGCACAAGAAAACTCCAAATACAAAAGCACACCAAAACAAAAGTCAACTCGGCGCATTAAAAAGACAAAGACGCACAATTACGAAAAGGCTTTACAACTATCGGGTCCACAACGGTGGACAATGAGAAAAGCACCCCAAATAGATGTATGCCCATAATTTGTTGTATACCTGTTGATTTCGTTTTACGGCATGGATGTCTTTTCCCGCTTGACTTCACGTTTTCTGGCCTCAAGTTTGAATAATGAGCATCTGTTTTGCAAAAATCAAAAGTATTTTATTCAGTTGTGTAAGTCAACATTGGTTATAATTTATAATTTTTACGAGAAAGTATTAATTTCAAGACAACAATCTAGGTCTTATGTGACATTATCACATTAATAATCATGAAATTAACCTTACTAAATGACACTGTCGGCGAAATGTCGAATACTATCGATCGCACGGCGAGTGTCAACACTTCACTAAGAGATGACTGGTCGACCATTGGTAAGCATGTATGAGCATGCCACCGGTCAGTCGGAGCGACACATGTCTGAAGCATCGTCAACTTGCTTAAGACTAGTCACAATGGGGAGTAACATAGGAGTAACATCAGTGCCACATAGGCAAAAAATCTGATGTGGCAGGTAATTAATGAGGAGAGAGATGGTGGTGGTAACTAGCTATGTTACCATAACATCACACATTTCAAGGCAAGATGAGTGTATAACCTATTAAATATGACACTACACACATGTTACTCCCCACTATGTAGGTAGTAACTTAGAGTAGTAACATATGCATGTTACTAGTCTAAGTTACTCCCCATTGTGACTAGTCTAATTATCGTATCCATGAATAGTAGGCCATGGTTTTGCAGCTAGCTTTGACTCGCTTGGGGCCTTGGGCGTACATATGATGAACCGTTGACACTTTGACCGTTGCTAGTAGCGGCACAGTACATCGAAAAGTCTGTTTGTAGCCCGGGTTGTTACATGTAGCCCCTTTTTTGACTTATTTTGTAATCACCGTTTAAAGTTTAAAAAATTTCGGGAAAATACAGGAAGTTGAAAACGACTTGATCCATGCTTTTGCAAAGTTTCAACTCGAAATAGTTTGTATTTCGCCCTACACGAAAATAATAAATCCTGACAATATTGAGAGATTTTGAATCACCACCTAGATCTAGAAATTTGTCATTTTTACACAGGATAAAATACATAATGTTTCTTTTTTGCACACAGGTAGAAAACATCATCATCTACGTTTAGAATTTTTTTTCAGAATTTTTTGAAACTTCAAATTGTAGATTTCGAATTTTCAAAAATCTGGGCTACAGACAAACCACCGTACTCCACAGTACATATTCTTTTGTCAATCTGCGATCTAGTATAGTATGACGCACACACGACTGGACGCACATGCGTGCGTAGCGTGCGAACAAGGTTCTACTAGGTGCTCAGTCAACTAGAAATAATTCGTTTTAAATTTATATATGCCAAATCCTCGTTTGGAACGTAATGGATTTTGCACGTCGAGCTAAGTGATCCTAAAATTCCTCCTCACGTGTGAACTCTTGTTGATTTTAAGATTATCAACATAATTTGATCTGCTTTTGCCAGGAAAAGGAGCAGTTTTTATAGAGAACTCATACACACCATACCTTTATCATGTGGTCGTATTAAGTAAACAGTGCTCTTTTTTTTCGAAAAGTAATGTACATTTTATAATCTAGCTTCACAAAACGTGAAGTACTGTCTATTTTGCCTCAACTTTTACTATTTACCTATTTATAGTTCATGATCTTGTTCGTCAAAATAACTGTGTATCGTTTTTAATCCTATAACAACTTGCCACCACCCGTTGATCTCATCTCATCATAATCTGGAAAATAAGGCATAAACATGTAATGTCTTTTGCTTGAAAACTGATCTACACCTTTAGGGCCTCTTTGGCACAAGAAAATACGTAGAATTTTGGAGGAGTCTAATCCTTAGAATTTGTTTCTATGCAGCTTGTTTTTTTTATCACTTTTGTGGAGACATGGGGAGTTGGTTGTGTCCTCGCCAGGCCAGTGGTGTTGCGGCAAAAACAACGCCAATATGTTTATTTTTATCGACTTGGACGGACATCTAGGTGCGATCAATCCAACAATGCCATCTTCTCTAGGACGTGTATCCACACTTCCTGAGAGATATTGGTTAAGTCTCAGCTGCCTGCGTCGATGCCACTTTCTTGTTCAGAAGGCGACTAGGAGCTCTAGGGGAAACAACATGAACACATCATCGGCATATGCAGTGTGGAAAGGTTGGAGGTCTCCTTGAGGACTAGACTGTCCTTTTTTTCAAGGGTTTTCTTGTAATTAATGCAGATGTTCCATTGATACAAAATTTGGCTCCTTGAACGAAAACATGTCATGGCATCCTATTATGTGTTTTGGAAATCTTATGAACCAAAGAGGACAATGTCGAAGGTTAATATTTGGACTTTTGGAAACCTTACTCCGGAGGATGGAGCACATGTTTATAGTTTGGTACAAGGCTCGGGCCAATAGGTCAAGGATGAACACATATATTGCCTTGACGTCATTGATATGGAGAATACAAATGGGTGATTACAAGGAGGATCTCAAAGAGTTATAAAGAGAATTCAGCAATATGATCTATGGTTTAAGGGCTATATGGTGGATTGGAGTGATGCACGGGTGTTTCACGTGACGATGTTTTCATGGGTATTTAGGCCCTTCTCTCGTCGTCTTCTCCCCTTTATATAACCATGGATTTTGAGTCCTTCTCTTGAACATGGAGATCTTCTTGTTTTGTAGTCCAAGGCTTCGAGAAATCTTCTTCCATATCTTGAGTATTTTTTTCGAAATGGGGAGGGCCCAGCCTCTGCATCGAAAAGATGCATACGGCTTTTATTTCTTTTATTCAACAAAAGTTGGCTAAAAGCCTTACAACAACCGAACATACAAGTCGAAGCCAACCAAAACAGTGAAACACCACAACTAGCACAAACGAAAGAGTAAAAAACAGGGCCTTATGCCCCGGCCACAACTATCGCCGGCTCCCTGGCCAACTTCAGAGGTAGTGCCTTGTGCACACGTCTCCTGATGTCGCCTCCACCATCTTCCGCCAACCCAACTCCATCATGTAGATCAAAGTGAAGGCTCCAGCCAAGCCTGCCGTCGATGCCACCATGGCACCAGACCGCGCCCCCCACCCTGCACGAGTCCACCATGTCACGACCGTCGTCGAGTCCCCGCTGCACCACGCCGCCATGACCCATCGTCGTTGTCATCGTAGATGAAACTCCGCTCCACCAACAGACCCTCCAGACATCCCGTGTTTCAGGACAATGCCCCAAGAGGGAGTGCGACATCGAGGATGCCGCCATTGTCCGATCTGATAACCAGATCTAGGGTTTCCCCCGGAACTCTCGGAGACGGATGATTTGCGGCGACGAAACCTTCAATAAGGTAACGACACCAACGGGTGCCGCTGTCGTCGGCTCAGACGAGCCCGGCTTACACCGGCCGACCGGCCACAGCCATGGCCGAGCCGCCGGAAAAAGAGGTCATCGCGCCGTCGTCCACCGATCTGCCTGGAGAAGCCCTCCACGAGCCATAAGTTGGTTAAACGTGTGTCAAAAACATATTATGACGAGTAATAATTTTCCTTTATTGTATAAATGTGTTTCTTCTCAAGTGAAGTTGGACACTTCTTTGACCTTTGAGCGATCAAAACTAAGGGGCAACCTAGGATATCAGTAATCAGTGGGATCACGGTTTCAGCAGCAATGCATGTTACACCGAGTACTTCAACCTAGATTGCACAATACTTATTCACTTAAAGCAGGATATAACTATATTAATGCATGAATGTGTATGAGATTTCATTTCACATGACATTAGAAGAATCAAGGATATTAATCTCACTTCGCAACTTGCAAAAGGTTCTATAATCAGAAGTCTTGGTAAAGATATCATCAAGTTGTTTATTTGTACGAACTTGTTTATCACTTGGACAAATTGCCTCGATGTGCTTGGTTCATGAATGTTGAACGGGATTGTGCACAATTTGGGAGCTATCATTATTTTACATAGGAGTGGAATCGTTTTGACAATCCGAAAGTCCTTGATTGTATGTCTCATCAAAAGGAGACGAGTACATACAATAAGAAACAATGTATCTGGCTTCGTGGTGGATAAGGATAAATAATTTTGCTTCTTAAAAAAATCAACTAGCAATTTGAGAGAATGAAAATTTTGCAAGTGCCAAAAGTGAATTTTCTATCAAGCCTGCAACCGGCATAGTTGGAATCTGATAGACAACAATATCAATATAAGCTCTTTTGGATACCAAAGCCCAAAGTAAGTGTGTGTGTGTGTGTTGGGGGGGGGGGGGGGGGGTGAGATCCAAACATCTCAAGATTCTTTGGATGGCTGTGAGGTGGCATTCTTATGAGAGGCTTTACATCTAGCAAACATGCACATGCTAAACATTACTTCTGGCCTAGATGCACAAAGATACAACAAATAACTAATCATAGACTGAGACACCTTTTGGTCCACCGAGTTATTTTCATGTTTTTGGTCGAGGTGCCCATTTGTGGGGGGTGGTGTACCAAATCCTTTAGCCTTATCCAAGACAAGCTTCTTGATCACATCATGAGTCTACTTTACTTGGGATATGAAGGTGCCTTCCTCCATTTTTAATGATTTCTATTCCAAGAAGAACATGAGTTCACCCATTATGGACATTTTAAACATATGCGCCATCATCTTACGGAATTCCTTGCTTAAGACATAGTTAGTAAAACCAAATAAAATGTCATGGACATATATTTGTCACACAAATAAATCATAGATTTTGCCAAGCAAGATATGCGAAATGGAACATATGATATATATGAACATGATACATGTTACCTCCTTGAATAAATTTCCCCTTGATATTCTAATGTTTCCTTGTTCAAGTACCCTTCTTGTTGTAGAGTTATCTCATAATATGACATTAAGTTCATAGAACATCTTCTTTTCTCTCCGTTTATAAGATTAGTGAAATTGTACTTTCACCAAAAAGGCACCTCTACGAAAACAAGTTAGTTCCTTTTGAGAACCCAAACGTTCTTGGGTCTTTTTGAGAAATCAAGAGTCCGAGGTGACATGGTTCCTAAAGGTTTACTCTCAGGAATAACGACTTTATGTTCAGAAAATGCCACTAACTGAAACTTTTAGACGCACTTCAGTAAAATGCCCCAACCAGCCGAAGTGCCCTTAATTCTCTATCGTGACCTAGTGACGTTTTCATACATGTAGCCAATCACGCCCTAGGAGTCGACGGTTACAACCAAGCGACTTTGACTGTATTTCGGAAAATCCTCACGGTAGGAGCAATGGGTACATGTCTTACAGTAGCTTGCTTGGTGTGAATCGAGAGAAGATCAGTGCGGATGGTTCGGGAGCTCAGATATTTTTTCTTGTTTATTACAAGGCTGGATCGCCATTCGCCGTGATGTGTTGTAGATTGAAGCTAGGAAAGAAGAAAAATCTTCGACCATGCCCTAGTATTCACCCCAAAAAGCTACTCCCTCCGTCCATAAAAGGATGTCACAACTTTGTCTAAATGTGCATGTATCTAGAATTCTAGACATGTTTGATGTGTAGATACATGTAAATTTGGACAAAGTTAAGACATCTTTTTATGGATGGAGGGAGTAGATCCATTCCATCTCACTGTATCAAGCTGAATATTTCGCACATCATCTAAAACTGATTCGTCGTGCCGATCGTAGGACTCCAATTCGAACTTGGTCTAGCCAGCTCGATTCCCCTGCGTACACTGATCGATCTCTTTCTCCATTACTTTTCCTGTCTGATGCATGCATGATTGGTTCGGGACTAGGAGAATGCAGAGAGAATCCGTCTACCTTTCCTCCTTGAGTTGATGACTTATTGAGGCTACGTTGACAAGGTCTTCGTTTCGGCGCGCGGCGGTGTCATTTTCAACTGTCTAGATCTTGATAGTTTCTGTAGTTAGTTTTCCCGCATCCCATTTTCTAAAAAAAATCATCATCCACTATTCAGAAGATGGTGATAGATAATGAAATAAGGTGGTGCAGCTGAGGATTGCCGGCCTTTATTAATTTGACCACCACATAAACTGAACTTCCTTTTACTTTCACAACAAGATAAGGAGGAAACGAACCAAGGTTTTGAGTTATTTCTGAACGAGACCAGGACAAAGCTTCTCTGTGCCCACCAGTTCATCAACAGCCAGGCTACAACGTCATTAATCTTATAGATATATATGTACCAGTTCATACGATTTCGCGTCACAGTTAGTAGTACAAGTAACATTGAAAGCGTCTATGAGATAAGTTCGTAGCATAGTGATCTGATCAATAAATGAACGCCGCAAAGCTGGGTCTATCTTGGTTGAATTGATCAGTGTTCAGAGTATTTTTTAGAGATGTGTTTGCCGACGACGCCTTGAACGCGTGTCGTGTCGACTGCAAGCAAATGTGCACCACCAGTTCTACAATTTTTTGGGAGCGGTTCTACGACTTACCGAAGACCAAATCAGCTCACAAACTCGACTTGATTGAATCAGCCTCGTTTACAATTTCCCACTTGATGACCATACAAAGTCCCAAAGGAAAAAAGTACTGTAGTTTGAACTTGGGAGCACACTGATGGCTGAATCCATCCAGGAAGATACGCGAGTAGAGATTAACCATTGATCAAAGCGGTGCACTTTGCTTTATCTTACACCGATACGGACCATATACGGTGGTTCGTCCCAAGGAGAGCGAAAGAAAGAAACTAAAATGTTACCTTTCTGCTTTCCTTTACAAAGTCGGCATTTCACTTTTACGTACGGCAATGTGAAGGTGAACAACGACAGCTCAGCTGCAATGGTCGCTTATGTCAATGGATCAATTTAACTTGCCTAAATTAGTTAGTCGACACCGAAAAGGATAAACGTGAGGAATTGGTCTTCAAGTTTCTTGGTTTATCAATATAGGCATACTTATTGAGTAATAATCAGAGTCTTCGCCTTGTACACCGTTATATGCTAAGCAATCAAAACACTGTAACTGTATATGTCGAAGACGAATAGAGTTTTGAAGAAGACACTCTGGGTCTGCTTTATGTTTTTCTTGTAGCAAGTTGTAGGAGCACGCCAACAAACAAAAGTAGGAGTACGCCAACTCTTTAGACAAATGAAGCTGCAGAAATTCACAAAAAAAACTCACATGCCAAAGCAACAAGACATGACTAATTCTTTCTGATACAACAATGCAAGCCAAAACCGACAATGGAGTGCACATGCTTATGATTGACCCTACTAATTAAAGTACAGAACGATCTAGCAATATACAACGAAACAAGCAACGTACATGGACTCCATCCAAAACGATAAAAAAAGATCAAGTGCCTTGCAAAAAAAAAAAGAACAAGTGCCTTTTATCATTGTACGTATCTACAACTTTTCCCAATCTTAATAGAAATGACACACAAGTCTTCCGTGTGTTCCCGAAAAAATGAATTAAAAAGAACAAGTTGCCGAGAATGCTGCTTTTTTTTACTAGATAAAGACCGAGAACGCTGCTACTGTTATCTTCTCCCTCGATTAGTCCCCCTGTGCATGGTGTGGCCTCCCGCCCTCACCTGCTCCGAAACTTCGCCAATTGACCACGCTTTGCTGTCGTTGCCTCGTCTCGCACCAAGCACATATAAATAGCCCAGCCCCTCTCAATCTGCACATCGATCATCAGCCAAGCGCACTCTTCTCCGAGCATCCAACTCCCTCGCCCAAGCGTCAACACCACCAAGCACTGATCCATCACACACAGACCCAGCTCCGACAAGCAAGAGAAGAGAGAAGTGAGCCTGCTGCCACTAGTAATGGGGCGCGCTCCATGCTGCGAGAAGATGGGGCTCAAGAGGGGCCCCTGGACGGCGGAGGAGGACATGACCCTGATCGCTCATATCGAGCAGCATGGGCACAGCAACTGGCGGGCGCTGCCGAAGCAGGCCGGGCTTCTGCGCTGCGGCAAGAGCTGCCGCCTCCGGTGGATCAACTACCTGCGCCCGGACATCAAGCGTGGGAACTTCAGCAGCGAGGAGGAAGACGCCATCATCCAGCTCCACGCCATGCTCGGAAACAGGTGGTCGACGATTGCCGCGAGGCTGCCGGGGAGGACGGACAACGAGATCAAGAATGTCTGGCACACGCACCTCAAGAAGCGACTTGAGTCGTCCAAGCCATCCGGCCAGCCACAGGGCAAAGCCGGTGCCCCTAAGCGCAAACCCAAGAAGCCTGTAGCTGCTGAGAGCGAGCTCGAGGCCCCGACCTCTGAACCCATGTCATCACCGGATCAGCAGTCCCTCTCGACGTCGTCCGCCAGCGAGGACTCGATGGCCACGTCGGTGGAGAACACGGGCAGCTTCACCTCGGAGGAGTTCCGGATCGACGACAGCTTCTGGTCGGAGACGCTGGCAATGACGGTGGGCAGCTCCAGTTCCGGGATGGAATCCGCTGGCGACTCCTTCGGCGCCGGAAGTGCTTCGCCGTCGTCGAGCAACGACGAGATGGACTTCTGGGTCAGACTATTCATGCAGGCTGGTGAACTGCAGAGCTTGTCGCAGATTTAGGCTCGTGGTATTCCTCTCACTATTCTGAAGCGCTACCAGCTCATGCACGTGGAAACAGGCGTGCGGCTCGGCCGGACCACCGTACACCGCCACAACGCGTTGCCCGGGCATGACGACCGACGAGGCAACCGCTCCATGCTCAGACAGGCAGCGCGCAGGCGAAATGGCCGCGAGGACACTGCACCGGGTCGAACCAAGGCTCGAGGACCATTTGGCCTATAACGAATTAGAATTTTCTCTGGTTTATGTAGTACTAATTTGACCCTTGTTGCCGGTTCAGTTTCACGATTTGTTAACAAATATACCCCTATGCATATCACCAATGTCAAAAACACCCCACTCAGAATTCAGTTGTCAAAAAATCCTCCAGCTTCCCCTCTTTTGTTCACCCATGTAAGCTGCTGCTCTATGTCTTAATTATATAAAATAACCATAGGGGCTTCCCCTACGGTAGCACGGTCTAAAAAAAAACTTACTGACATGTAATCCTCCTTCGTCACATTCGGCCGCTTCTTGACATTGTCTGCCTTCGTGGTGCTCTCGCCCTTCTGAGACATGAAGTTATTGGTGGACGTCTGCTTTTGGTTGTACCACTGGTGTCAACCTCACACAAGCCCCACGCAAAGTCCTATCCGCGCTTGCCCTATCCTCCTCCCCACCCAATAATGCCGCTTCAATCATGCATAACAAAATTGTGAGAGTCATGAGTTAGCACGGTGGGGTCATGAACTATGAATGAAACTTGAGAAATAAGTCTTACCCAAAACTTGTTGATCATAGCGTCAGAAGCTTTCCCGAAGCCCGGGGAATCGGCGGCCTCATAGTCCGCCCAACTATAGGCTAGCTTCTTCTCGCCGTAGGGGACCGGAGTGTACATGCCGGCCAAAACTTCCTAATCAGAGCTCCAAGCAAGCTCGAAGGGTGGCGGGGAGGCTTAACTTCGACTAACACAATGGAAGGGTCACTTCTCTGTCCACCGTGTGGTCCCTTGTGTGGGTCGAACCAGTGGCACTTGAACACAACGAGCTTGAGTTCTACGTTCGTATGATTGAACGTCAGCTCGTATACCCTCTCTAACCTTCCGTAGTAATCAACGTAATCGGCTCCATCGGCTCCTCTAGACCCTCTGGTGAAGACCCCAATATTTACAATTTTTGCATTCGGCCGACTCTTCTGGTGATCCTCTGTATGGAAGCGGTACCCATTCACATCATAGTTCTCATACTTCATGACGGTACGGTTAAAACCTTGGGAAACACATCTCAACTCATCTGTCATCTCAACGTTGCGATCAGCTCCCTACAAGTACAGTTCAAATTGTTTTGTGCATTAGTTACGTGTAATAAGAGGGACAAGTCACAGATTGCAAGGTAAGAGGACAAGTTAGAAATTACTTTTTCCCTGAACCAAGACACAAATTTTTTCCCTCCGGGAGCACCCTCTTTCAGAAGAGTGTCCATCTCCGCGACAGAGGGATCCGTCATTCCGACCACTGTTCATCCTTGAATTGGCTGAAAGTAGAAAATACGTATTAGACCGAAACCGATTACTAGTTGGCTAAAAGTAATTTGTTCACCATTATACCTGATGAAACAGACTACTTCCTTCATGTTCATAAGCACATAGAGCATTATGCAATTCTTCTCTTCCTTGGTCAAGTCATAATTTTCTCGGCCACCGGCCTTGGCATCGGGACATTGGAAGAGGAGGAGCTTGGGGTCATGCTTGGGCTCGTCGACATTGTACCGAGATACCGGGTTATGCAGAGTGGGAACATAATCGGGATAGTACGTTGTCACGGCGTCTGCCATCTCCCAAGTATTGTTGCCTCAGCTATGCATGCTTCAATCTTAGCTTTGTTTCCAGTTATGTTTCGAATATACTTAAACTCTCTTTCAATACAAAACTGCCAACGAAACTGCACCGGTCCACCCAAGAGTGCCTCGTTCGCGAGATGCACAACGAGATGTGCCATCGGAACAAAGAAGCCTGGCGGAAAGATCATCTCTAACTTGCATAGCAACTCCGACACAAGATCATGCAACTTCTGAATAATCAGGGGACATATCTGCTTAGCACAGAGCGTGCGGAAGAAATGGCTCAACTCCGCAAGCACTCGCCAGACATGGGGGAGATACCCTCGAACCATCACGGCATCAACCGCTCAATCCATATATGATAGTCGTGACTCTTGAGCCCGGTGACTTTTCCCGTTCCAAGATTGACTCCCTTACTTATATTCGAACAATAACCATCAGGGAACATCACGAGGTGTTTGAGCAACTTGAATGACTCCTTCTTTTGGAGACTATCAAGGCAGTAGTCGGCATTCAGCTTGAACCAATTTTTTCGACGGCGGTCAGGAGGCTGCATGTGTAATCTCTTCCTATCACAGAGCTTCTCAACATCGACTCTAGCCTTGACATTATCCTTTGACTTCTCAGGAATGTTAAGGACTGTGTGAAAGATGGACTCTCCAACATTCTTTTCGGTGTGCATCACATCGATGTTATGGGGAAGTTCGAGGTCCTTGTAATACTCGAGCTGCGTTAAGCCTGCCACGTGAGTCCAGTTGTGCGTTACACCATATCCCTCATATCATGGGCCATTTCCCGCAGCAGGCATGAGAGCACGTAGCTTGGCATCAACAGCTCTACCATCGAACGTCGGTATCTTTTTTTTCTTCACGCACAACTATGCCCTTCGTGAAGTTTTTTTTTATCTACTCTGAACCGATGCCTTCTTTTGAGGAACTGTCGATGCTTGTCAAACGCAACATACTTGCGACCTCCCGTTAGCCAAAGGAACTCAAGTCGGTTCCTGCACACTGGGCATGGCCACTTACCAGCTGTACACCATCCACAGAATAGGGCGTACCCAGGTAGGTCGTGCAAGGAATAGTGGAACCACACTTTCATCAAGAAGTTTCTCTTCGATGCTCGGTCGTATGTCAACGTCCCATGGTGCCAAGAGTGGTTCAAATCATCCACAAGCGGCTGCATGTAGACACTCAAATTCTTCCACGGATATTCGGGCCCTGGAATGATCAGCGATAGAAATATGAACTTCCTCTGCATTACGACTCCGGGAGGGAGACTAGCGGAATAACAAACACGGGCCAGCAGCTGTACGAGGCAGTTGACATACCATATGGATTGAATCCATCTGTTGCTATCGCAGTTTTGACATTCCGAGCCTCTCCTGCCTCATCGGGGTGTTTCTTATCGATGTTCTTCCATGCCTTACCATCAGATGGATGTCCCATCTTTTTCCACCCGAGCTCGTCCTTGTATCTCTTCCACTTCTTGTGCCATGTCATCTGTGTGGCAGTCTCCTCGGACAAGTAAAGTCGCTGGATTCTTTATATGAATGGGAGATACCGAAGAATCTTCGCAGTGACTTTTGTCTGTTTCTTCTGACCATCGGCTCCTGTTACCTCATGATACCTAGAGGCCCCACAATGGCTACAGTACTTGTCATCGGCAAACTGTTTCCAAAACAAAAGGCAACCTTTTGGACAACAATCTATCTTTTCATAATCTATGTTGAGCGCTCCCATGAGTTTCTTTGTTTTGTGCATGGATCTAGGCAGACAATGCCCTTCGGGCAACATGTTACCAAATGTTTTCAGATTAGCTTCAAAGCTTGCACGGGTGGTGGAGTACTGGGCCTTGTCACCTAGTGCTCGAGAGATGGCATCGTGCTAAGAAATCTTTACACCCTCGTATAGAGGCCTCTTAGCCGAGGACATCATATCAAGGAAGGCCTTCGCGGTTGGCTCCGGTTCACCCGGGTTCCTCCGGTTCTGACTGTTCCTCCTGTGGAGGTGGAGAATCCGGCATGTCGGCATGGCGGAGATCATCCAGAAGGTATCTCATCCCATCGTACTCATTGCCATCTATCCGCTGCCGCATCACCTCACCTCTGTCACGTTCGTACTAAGCAAAGTCGACTGATGTGACGTAGTTAGGCATATACCCATACGACCAAAGGTGTTTAGTCATTTCATCCTTTCCCTGACGATGACGCTTCTCGCAACGAGAGCAAGGGCACTTTGGACGAACCCCTCCCTTAGAACCACGTGCTAACTCCTTCACTAATAAATTAGTCTTCCATTCCCACTCATCTGTTCTTTTAATTCCACTAATACGGCCACTATACATCCATCCATTATCAGCCATCCTCTGCTTTATTGGGATCCAAACAACAACACATTTCATAATATGTAACAAGTAATTATAAATTTATTCAATGTCACCAATTAATTATGGCCAAAATTTATCTTTTACTGCATGCAAGGGTTCACCTACACTTCTAATAGGTAGGGCCTATCCCACCCGAGTATGTGTAGATCGAGTCGTGTTCCATGTTCGACCCCGACCCGAGACGGAATTTCGGCAGCGAACAACGGGGAGGTGCTGCCGAAATTTCGTCTCAGGAAGGGGTAGAACATGGAACACGACTCGATCTACACATACTCGGGCTGTCCAAAAACGTGGACAGTCCGGAAGAGGTACGGTTATAAATATGCAAAGATGGACAATCCTGCATATTTATAAATTTGTAACCCTTCCGGACGGGATTTGACTCGGGTTACGTGACTTGCAGGTGATCTAGACCAAAATAAACCTATGCAGCAAGAGAGGCGAAAGATTTATACCCTCGAAGCGTGATCGGTGGCCGGAGAAGGTCGAGGACGTGCTCCGGAAGCGGGGCGAAGAAACAGGGGCACCGAGGCGGCCCCTCCTCAGCTGGAGAAGAAGCACGGGCTTCAAACAGCACGGGCTTCGGGACGGCAGAGTAGTCGAGGTGTCTCCTACACGACCTCCTGCAACAAAATTGATGGACCATCACCGGCACCATCAACATATGATTATGAGTTTAATAATTGCATTTTAACGAAAAAGTGGCCGACTTTAAATTAATAAACCCTACAAGTTTTGACAAGGTTTAATGCATGATGTGACACAATTAAACAACCTAAAATAGCTAAATTGCAACTAAAATGGTTCGTGCTAATTAAACAACCTAAAATAGCTAAATCGCAACCTAAAATTCAGAGAAGTAAAAACAAATGCTGCTGTGAGGAGATGAGAGGAGCAAGAAGCTCACCAAGAAAAGGCAAGAGGGAGGGCACGTGGATCAGCCCGTCGCCGCCACCATCCTTGCTCGTCGGCAGCAGGAGCACGCCAGAGAGGAAAGGGAGGGCCGGCCGGAGGGTGGGACGGTCGAGAGGGCAGCGGCGGCGTGGCGGACGGAGAGGAAGGCGAGAGGCGGCCAGAGACAGGAGATGCGATGGTGGAGGGGGCGGAGGAGAGGGGCGTTGTGGAGGGGGTGGCGGCCGAAGAGGACAGGGAGGGCTGGCAGGAGGGTGGGACGGCCGGAGAGGGCAGCGGCGGCGGGGCGGACGGAGACGGGGCGGCGGCGCGCGGGGTTGGTCAGCGCGCGGGGGACATTGTCGATTTGGGGGAGAGATGGGTTGGCGCGCGCGCGAGCGTGGTCAAAACCAATATAGGACCTATGTCGACGGCGTTGCCTACGACATATGATTTTCCTTTTTTTTTGAGATTTCATTTTTTTTAAAGAAAACAAATATTATTTACTAAGTTTTCTAATAAAATTATAACTAATTTTATATGATTTCTTATACATATATTATACATGGTTAGGTGGGATTCCGACGCTCCGGGGGCCCGCTTCGGCGAAACCCTAGACCCGCTGGAAAAAAGTCAAAGTTCCCGTCTACCCCCTAGACCGAGCCGAGAGGGGTAGGACATGGACTTTTTTAGTTGGTTGTGTTAGGTTAGGCCATAGGAAGATGGGAAACCAAAGTCTACCTAAAATCAACACAAGATTCCATCTGATTCGCCCGAAGGGGAGTTTTCATCTCTAAGTGCAGAAACTCACTAGATAGAAAGTGAAGTCGGTGAAGCCGGTCACACCCCGGAGTAGGATCTTGGACATTTACAACACACAACACACTTGTATACATATGTATGGCACAAACTAGTTTTGGTGGGATTCCGACGCTCCGAGGCCCCGCTTCGGCGAAACCCTAGACCCGCTTGAAAAAGTCAAAGTTCCCGTCTACCCCCTAGACCAGGGCCGAGAGGGGGTAGGCCAGTGGACTTTTTTTCTTGGTTGTGTTAGCCTAGGCCATAGGAAGATGGGAAACAAAAGTCTACCTCAAATCAACACAAGATTCCATCCAGTTCGCCAGAATGAGGAGTTTTCACCTCTAAGTGCAGAAACTCACTAGAGAGAAAGTGAAGTCGGTGAAGCCGGTCACTCCTCGGAGTAGAATCTTGGACATTTAGAACACACAACACACTTGTATACATATGGTATGGCACGACCTAAGTTTTGTTGGGATTCCGACGCTCCGGGGCGCCGCTTCGGTGAAACCCTGGACCCGTTGGAAAAAAGTCAAAATTCCCGTCTATCCCCTTGAACGGCGTCGAAAGGGGGTAGACCAGGGGACTTTTTTGCTTGGTTGTGTTAGCCTAGGCCATAGGAACACGAGAAACCAAAGTCTACCCCAAATCAACACAAGATTCCATCCGGTTCGCCCGAAGGGGGAGTTTTCACCTCTAAGTGCAGAAACTCACTAGAGACAAAGTGAAGTCGGTGAAGCCGGTCACACCCCGGAGAGGATCTTGGTCATTTACAACACAAAACACACTTGCATACATATGGTATGGCACAACGTAGGTTTTGGTGGCATTCCGACGCTCCAGGACCCCGGTTCAGCGAAACCCTAGACCCGGTGGAAAAAAGTCAAAGTTCCCGTCTACCCCCTTGAACGGCGTCGAAAGGGGGTAGACCAGTGGACTTTTTTGCTTGGTTGTGTTAGCCTAGGACATAGGAAGATGGGAAACCAAAGTCTACTGATGGCTACGTGTTGGTGAACCCCAAGAGGAAGGTTATGATGTAGACAGCAGAAGTTTTCCCTTGAGAAATCTACCCAAGGTTATCAATCCAGTAGGACTTGACGATCTATCGGAAGGTTGTTGATGTTGACTCCCCCTGGCGCTAGGGAGCTTGCACCAACGTGGAATCTGCACAGACACAAACCAGAACTTTGCCCAACACGAAACAGAGAGGTTGTCAATCTCTCCGGTCTTGCAGAAACAAAGAGTTAAACGTATGGTGTGGAAAACAGCAGGAAAAACAGCAAGTAACAGGAAACAGATGATTGCAGCAGGTTGTGTAAACAGTATGAGGAAATTGGACCAGGGTCCACAGTTCACTAGTGGTGTCTCTCTCAGAACAGATAACTAGCATGTTGGGTAAACAAATTACAGCTGGGCAATTGACAAATAGAGAGGGCATAACAATGCAATACATGCCAAGATGTCTACTATGAAATCTAGTTGGGCATTACAACAAAGTACATAGACCGTTATTCCAACCGCATCTATGCCTAAATAATCCACCTTCAAGGCAGCATCCGCATCCTATTCAGTATTAAGTTGCTAACAACAGATTATTGCATGAAGTAAAGTGTGTAATGTAATCAATACAAGTGCCCTTGGACACTGCACCAATGTTTTATCCCTAGTAGCAACAGCACATCTACCATCTTAGACCTTTCTGTCACTGATCCAGATATCTAGAGACTGAACCCACTATCGAGCATAAATACCCCCTCTTGGAGTCACAAGCATCTACTTGGCCAAAGCATCTACTAGCAACGGAGAGCATGCAAGATCAAGAGCACATAGATAAACAACTTGAATAAACATGGTATCAATATTCATCGGATCCCAGCAAACACAACATCTAGCATTACAATAAGATGATCTTGATCATGTTAGGCAGCTCACAAGATCTAAACATGGAGGCACAAGGTAGAGAGACAACCATCTAGCTACTGCTATGGACCCGTAGTCCAGGGGTGGACTACTCACGCATCACTCCGGAGGCAGGCATGGTGATGTAGAGCCCTCCGGTGATGATCTCCCCTCCGGCAGGGTGCCGGGAAGAGCTTCAGAACTCCTCCGATCTGAGATTGACGATGACGGCCGCGACGGAACTTTTCGTGGAATATGATCGACCGTAATAGGGTTTTCGCGTCGCGGAGAATATATAGGCGAAGAGGCGGCGTCGGTGGCCGAGGGGGGCCACCACGCCATAGGGGGGCGCGGGCCCACCCTGGGCCGCGCCCTAGTGTGGCGTGGCCCCCTGGTGGGTCTGCTCCGACTCCCCTTTGGACTCCGTGATCTCCTCGTGATATTATTGACGATGTCTTTTGTTTCGTCCAATTCCGAGAATATTTCCTTAATAGATTTTCTGAAACCAAAAACAGCAGAAAACAGGGAACTGGCACTGTGGCATCTTGTTAATAGGTTAGTCCCAGAAAATGCATAAAAATGATATAAAGTGTAACCAAAACATGTAGCAATTGATATAATAACAGCATGGAACATCAAAAATTATAGATACGTTTGAGACGTATCAAGCATCCCCAAGCTTAGTTCCTGCTCGTCCTCGAGTAGGTAAACGATAAAAACAGATAATTTTTGAAGTGACATGCTACCAACACAATCTTTGATCAAATAACAATGTAATGCACATGATCTGAATGAAGTGATCCAAGCCAATGGTCTATAGTTTGCAAGCAAGTAAATAAAGAGTAAACATAAGTGATCACACAAGTGCAAACTTTCATGAATAATACTATAAAACATTTAGAGATATAATAGTCTAACATAATAGTTAGCTCACAGCAGCAATAATTCTCAACATGAAAGTGTTTGTATCAACACAAAGGAAGATAATAGCTTCAGCTTTTGCTTCAACTTTCAACATGTATATCATATAGATAATGTCAATGCAAAGAATATGATCAACCAAACACAAAGTTATGTAAAAACTGTTATACTGGAGTTGACAATGATGTTTGCTTAAGGAGACAGAAAGAAGTGGGAAAACTGACTCAACATAAAAGTAAAAGAATGGCCCTTCGCAGAGGGAAGCAGGGATTAACATCATGTGCTAGAGCTGTAGTTCCCGAAGGCATATAGAGAGCATAAAATATTGTTTTGTAAGGTAATGGTGTATACAGGTGTCAACAAATCAAATAGCAGGTACTTGTCATCTTCCATGGCTAACTAACTTTTAGAGCGGTTCCGAGAGTTTTTAGGACTGCACTTGTAACAAGCACTTATTGGTGACACTCCTCCCAACCATTTACTTTCCACAAACCATGGCTAACCGAATCCTCGGGTGCCCACCAACATTCACCATGGAGGAGTGTCTATTTATTTATTTATAGGGTGGACTAACCAGCTCTTTAATGCAAAATAAAAGGTGGAGAAGCAGATGAAGCTGCCAATCCTTGTAAATTAATTAGCATGGAAGATGACAAATCTCACTACTACGTCCTTATGAGCTTTTCAAGTAGTGACACAAAAAGGAAATGTAACAGTTTTGAGTAGTTAGTAGATAGCACATGAAGAAATTTACTTGGAATGGTGAAAACACCACATAATAGGTAGGTATGGTGGACACAGGTGGCATGGATTTGGCTCAAGGTTTTGGATGTACAAGAAGCATTCCCTCTTAGTACAGAGTTTAGGCTAGCAAGGTTATTATAAGCAAACATCATTATCAACTGGAATAGCAAGAGTGTACATAAAACACAAGGTTTGACGAACCATAGACTCCCACTGTCTTCCTTGTTAACACATAGCCTTCATCCAAAAATTATCTAGACTACTATGGACTTCCAATTATGCAACAGATTATTATAGCAGAAAATCCTTATAGTAGTTCTTCATTAATAGCCATTACTTACATGATGCACAAGCTTAAACATTAATTACTTGACAGCTCAAAACAATTGGCAAGCATCAAATTACTCAAGACAACGATCTAAAAAGATTCATGTAAGCATTTTATACCACTACCACATGCATAGCATTTTTCTGGTCCAACCAAACACCAATCAACTTATTTGACAACTCTCCAAACAGATATAAGTGAAGCAAGAGAGTACTTTCTTCAAAAGAAACTGAAAGCTCTAACAAGAGATGTATGAAAAACTGAGAGCTAACAGCAATAACAGCAACTAGACAGGAATACTCAACAAGTATAAGTGAAGCACAAGAGTATTCTAATGAAAAAGTGGAGCGTGTCTCTCTCCCAAACATGAATACTAGGATCCAACAAGTATAGCACAGCAAACAAAACAAAACAAACTGAAAACAAAAACACACTGACGCTCCAAGGAAGAGTACACTAGCATGAAGCAATAAAA